>OMOU01075790.1:0-19777 GCA_900312585.1 Malacocephalus occidentalis | reverse complement strand
TACGGATGTCTCGTTACAGGGACAACAACATGGCAGTAGATATGGATGTCTCGTTACATGGACAACATGGCAGTAGATACGGATGTCTCGTTACAGGGACAACAACATGGCAGTAGATATGGATGTCTCGTTACAGGGACAACATGGCAGTAGATATGGATGTCTCGTTACATGGACAACATGGCAGTAGATATGGATGTCTCGTTACAGGGACAACATGTCTCGTTACAGGGACAACATGGCAGTAGATATGGATGTCTCATTACAGGGACAACATGGCAGTAATATGGATGTCTCGTTACATGGACAACATGGCAGTAGATATGGATGTCTCGTTACAGGGACAACATGGCAGTAGATATGGATGTCTCGTTACATGGACAACATGGCAGTAGATATGGATGTCTCGTTACATGGACAACATGGCAGTAGATATGGATGTCTCGTTACAGGGACAACATGGCAGTAGATATGGATGTCTCGTTACATGGACAACATGGCAGTAGATATCCACACCTGCTGCCCAATAATTGTATAAGATATGTGACTAGATCATTATGTGATGCACAGAGTCAGATCTTGCTTGGTGGAACATTGTAGTCATACTGAGCAGTACTCGCCCCAAGAATATACTTTGCATGAAAAGCAGAGAAGTCAGAGAGTGCCAAGATGCTTCACCACAGCCTTGAACCACAGCAAAGCCCACAGCATAACGATGCTACACTTACCATCAGATAAGATGTGCTGTATCAATCCCAGGTGGGAGCTCAGCAGGGTGCCACAAAAGAGGAGCCATCTTAAGTGAACGTGTCTTCACTGAAAACAGGAACACAAGCTATTCTAACTCTATTTATACTCCAATTCTGCCGTCTGTAACCAAGTGGCTTTAACAATTCACCTTAACCATTTCTATTAATTTACCGTAACCACATTACACATTACATAACTAGCTGTAACATACCTCCAAATACTGCCTAAAACACCACCACCACCACTGATTAGGAATTAAACATACAATTATTCATTCACAACCTTTGATAGCTGAGGTCATCACTGGCCCACAGCAACATCGCAGTAAGACAAGGAACGCTCCAAAACACACCTGCAATCTGAGCAGGTGTGACCTTCACTCAAGGTTGTCTACAATTCCAACTCGACTTTGCCAGTAGATCACCACATTTAAAAGACAGCAAATACCACTCATTCTGACCCCTTGCCAGACTCGACTGAGTTTCTGACTTCCCCCTCGACTGACAAAAACTTGTTGACAAAATCTTTCTCTTGCCAATATATGCAGTCAAAACCGAAGAGCTGCAACAATGTGAAGCAACTGTTGGCCCATTCAGACAGGCTTGAAACAGAGAATACATGTAGCGTGCGATAACATAACAAGCCCACACATTTTAATCACCATTCAGCCAGCTAAAACACTTGTTCTACTACTTGTTCTTATCTGTCCAGAGTCTGTTCACAGTACTTGACTGTGTCAATAACATGGAGACCATGGCTTGGGAAGATAGCCCCTTTTTGGAATGATGCCATTGCCTTGCAGGTTATTTGGGGTTGTCGTGATCTTTAAGTATGCAAAATGAACAAGATGTCAGCCGTCAACAAGCAACCGTATAGATCATAATTTGCGCCCCTTGACGTCGTGATTTGTATACGTCACCTACTTTGTCAGTGAGTTTAAATACTTTGGGTAGTGTGTCATTTTTGCAATGGTTTACATCAGATAATATGAATTCAGTGTATTTTATGGAATACATACTTCTGTGCTACTTCTTATCTTTGAGGGAAGGACATTTGTGTGAAAAATTGATCGGTGTATCTGAAATATAAAAAAAGATATAGATACTTACTAAGATATGGGCTGAGAAATGAAAGCAGGAGTGACTTACTGCATTATAATAGAGGCATCTGCAGTCAGATGGGATGGCTGCCATGTCTTTTTCATTACATGGTATTTGCTAGTCTGCTGGCTCCATTGGGAGTGATATCGACAGCTGTCTCCCGTACCCCCATTGAGAGCAGCCCCAGAGTGTGTCCTGCTAAAAAAAGGAAAGAACATGCTTGCAACAAGGGCATAATGCATATTTTAGATGTGTTGATGCACTAGTGTGTAGGCTTAAGCAAAACAACATGTGTGGCGGCTAATGGTCTATTGATGATGAAGGTGGTGTATAACCTACCGACAACACTTGAGATGAGTTGGTCATCTTCAAATCATTGAATTAAATCGAATTAAAGTGTGATTCTGGCAGGCAAGCTCAAATCTGGGCAAACAAGGCGTTTCCTTTTCTTTGACTTGACATTTATTTCGACTAATCATGTTTCTGGGGCGGGGATCTGTAGAGGCACATTACATAGAATGGGTCTCTGCTGGAAACAACCTCACAACACACATGATATGGCTGACCATTCATCTCTGATTCAGATGAGGACTGAATCAGGCAAACCTCGGCCAGCACTGCTAAGTTCAACTTTTCCCACAGCAGATGGGAAGACAAAATAAAAGACACTGTCGTCCTTAGAGAAACTCTCTGTAAAGGTTTAACATCAAACCCATGCAGTAGACTGGCCACTCTAGAAATACATTTGTTAAAACAATCTTGTGACATCTCCATCTTGCAGTCACAAATCAGTTGAAGCTATCCATAACAAACAGTAACTGCGTAACTGCGGCCCCCCAGCTACAGAATTGTCAAACTTCTGGATTCAAGATTATCTTCATGGCAATATCTATGTAAACTATTCAGTGAAGCTTTATTAACACCATCTAGAAGCAAAAGGTAATCAGGAAAGGGAGAGAAAGTGGCGGGAAACATTTGTGTGCTATTTCTGCCACCTGGCAGCCTTCCCACTTGAAATTGATTCAGCAAGACGAAGCCAGCGGAGAACAGAACAAGACTTTCATTATTCATGAATCTTCAGTTATTCATGAGATGTTTTTGAGCATACTCTGTTGTGCTGTTGGTCCGAGCGATCGTCATGAATATTTACGGGGGCTTGATATTAAACATGACATAGAGTACACTGCTGGTGGCAAATGCCAGGTAAATAGCAGTAGTACTTGAGGCTCTCATATGTAGAGGTCGGTACACTTCCCCTCTGCTGATCTATTCACAACACAAACTGGAAAAATTGAGGCAATTGATCAGGTTGGATGTTAGAGGCTGGTCTACTTCATATGATTACTACTTCATTCACATACATACAAAACTATGCTACGCCATGATCCTTAATGTTCACAGTTTTACATTCTCTTTCTCTCATTGCCATTTCTATTGGTTGTTGATGTGGAGATAGTGGTGTGTCTCACTGGAAATGCCCTGACACTGCATTTTAAACACTGCTGCAGAGCCCAGTGATCTTGTAGAAAGCGGGAAGGGATGCCATTTATCATATAATGGTTGGGGGAGGGACAGAAGGACGGGCACGTTGCAAATGCTGCTGAATCCACTAACACTTCGTTACAGCGACTCAGAGGGGATAAAGTTTCACTGCCAGCAGATGGTGATTTGAGCATCCTTGTTAAGGCTCCGGAGCAATAAACATTACACTGATGTCTCATTTTATCTCAGCACTATCAGTGACACGTTGGAGAAAATCTGAGCAAATGTGAATCATGGGTACCGTAATTTGCCACAAGGCATAATTAACGGAATGGTAGCATGCTCAGCATGGTAGCAGTAAGTAAAGATTTTTGCAAGAAAAAGTCATTTTCATTTTAATCGTAATTCAATAATATATAAATGTCGTTTTTCATCATCAGTATCGGTGCAAACAGTTGCTTGAGAAAGATTTTAAATAATATAAAGATAAATAAGCTGAGCTGCACTTAGTTTTGGATTAAAAAAATGCAAAAAATATGAAAAGGTGTGATGTGAACACATCAGGCTAAAATGTTTGGGAATGCGTACATCGTGGGTGATGATGAGTTGCTTTTCTCCCAACAGTTGCAGCGCTCGCGGCAGAGGACTTGATGAATGGACCGTCGGAGGTTAATGTAGTGTAATGAGGAGGGACAGACTGAGTCGGAGGGGGGCCTCGCACTTCATCTGTGTATGACTGCGGAGCGGCGGGGCTCGGGCTAAGATGACCCTCCTCTGCTCTGTGATGCCACACAGGACATCTGGTCCCGTTGTCTTCAGACCCCTGTGGACCAATCAGACGCCAGAACCTATCTGACCCCGTCAGCTGTTGTCCACATTCAATCCACTCCTATGTCTTCAATATGTTTGTCTTCCTTTCTTTCTTGTCAGGAAATGTACAGGTCTGCGGTGGTCTTTGCGTTGAGATTTTACCCCACCCTCATCATCTGTGTGTCCTCCGTGCTGTAGGCGGATGAGCTATCTCAGCACTGATCAATTTCAAATGAGAGCCATTCAGAAAGAGGCACAGCCAGAAAAAGGGAAGAAAATCAATTAAAGGATGCTAAAAAACCTTCCATATGTCAGAGGTTTCAAAAGTAAATAATACTGAACACATTTGATAACTGTTACCTACGGTATTCTGGCAGAAATATGTAACTGATGCTAGTCCTGCAAAACAGGACTTTTCCAATGTCTGACATCACTATACCTAAGCACAGACTGCATTTGGAGAAAAGGGTGGATTGTGCTATGAATAGTTATATAGGTCTAAAGAGGTCAACAATTATCTTCCCCTGACCTAATGGATGGATGGATGAATGTATAGATAATAGATGTATATTACACTACATGCAAGTTACACTGACTATGTCCTAAATGATCAAGACAATATGTCAATAAATTGTACCATGAGGCGAAACCAACCTGAGGTATAATATCCGGTACCAGTTCACCTCCATTTGTATACCACTGCTTCATGTGTCAAAGTAACGGTGAATGGTGATTGTGCATTCACTAATCCTGTACTCCAGGAGGTGTCGAACAAGAGCCTGCAGGATCGTGAAAGATCATCACCGCCCCAACAACAATTGTTGTGGTCAGACAAGCACCTCCATAGTCACACTGCTAGTACTGAGAGACTAATGAACAGTGAAAATGAACAGTGCTGTCACAGTCAGACGAAGCACAAAGGACTGGTGCAGGTTTAAGTAGGGAGACTAATGAGGGAAGTGACTACAGCTGACAACAATCAAGGGCAGGGAAACAGAATAGAACAGACTACAAAAATGGCAGACAACTACAAAATGGCCGACAGCTACAGGTGAGGGGCAGGGACAAAAAGGAACAGAACACATGAACAACCAGATAAACTGACACACGAGGAAACTGCAGGCAAGACATGAGACAAACTAGAACATTAGGGGAAAACATACAAGGAATGGGGTAAACTAAGACAGGTGGGGCAGAGACGGAACTCATCAAAGACAAAAGGGAAACTAAAGCCCAGCAGGGGGAAGATAAATAATACAATACAAACGTCCAACAGGTCCAAACAAAAAACAGGACAGCGGCAGATCGTGACAGAACCCCCCTCTCAAGGGACGGATCCCAGACATCCCAAAAACGGTGACATGGGGCGCTGAGCAGGGAGGGTGGAGGGGGTCCAGAGGAGGGATAAAGGGGGACTGTCCTGGGAGAGCCACAAACTCCTTGCCGGCTCCATCACCCACTGAAGAGTCGATCTCCTTCGCTTTAGCTTGGATCATTTTCCTCAAAACTCAGTTGCGTTTGTCCCGCATTGAGGAGATCCAATCAGAAAGTTCATCTTCCAACTCCACGCTTACTTTCTTTCGGCCAGCACCAGCTAGCCGTGATCTCCCCTTGTTGGCTAAACACAGTTCTTCCCTCTGCTGCCTTGCAGCTTGCTCTCCCGAATTTTCCCACCGCATATGCCAGCACCTTCTCTTTAAAATTGACGTCAAACTTGAGTCTGGTCATTGCCATGTTTATTATACCGTATAACAAGCACCAGGAGTTTACCGTAATTTTTGTTCCGTATAAGAGGCCGGCCTTTAATGGTATACAAGCCACTATTAGAGGATTTACGGTAGACTCCACCCATTAAACCACATGAAGGAATAGAAGGAAATGTATCAACTTAAATCACGTGAGATTGCAATGGATCTTATGGAACATAATTTTCCCATGCCTAATGCACACTTTGACCCTTCAGAACATAATTGGAAGCAAATGAACAATGTCTGTTGTCTATCACTGTAAGAAAGGGGTTGCACACTGTATAGATGTGTGTGTGTATATATATACACTCACCGGCCACTTTATTAGGTACACCTTGCTAGTACTGGTTTGGACCCACTTTTGCCTTTACAACTGCCTTAATCCTTCGTGGCATAGATTCAACAAGGTGCTGGAAACATTCCTGGACACAAGGTGCTGGAAACAGAGTTTGGTCCATATTGACATGATAGCATCATTGCTGCAAATTTGTCGACTGCACATCAATGTTGTGAATCTCCCATTCCACCACATCCCAAAGGTGCTCTATTGGATTGAGATCTGATGACTCTGCAGGCCATTTGAGTACAGTGAACTCATTGTCATGTTCAAGAAACCAGTCTGAGATGATTCGGCTTTGTGACATGGCATGTTATCTTGCTGGAAGTAGCCATCAACAGATCTGTAAAGGGATGGACATGGTCAGCAACAATATTCTGTGGCGTTTAAACGATGCTCAATTGATACTAAGGGGCCCAAAGTGTGCCAAGAAAATATCCCCCGCACATTACACCAGCACCAGCAGCCTGAACTGTTGCTTTCATGTAGACACCAAATTCTGACCCTACCATCCGAATGTCGCAGCAAAAATCGCGACTCATCCGACACAGACTGTTATAATAAAAGTAAAGCAGTGCTCACACTGCCACATCAGTCTGACCCCAGCTCTTGCTTCTAACAAACCCCAATATCTTGCACCACCCATAATCAGGGCTCAGAAATCAATGTGCTGTCACCCTGGCATTTCCAATCTGCTCCGCTGGGCTTCTCGACGGGTACTGGACCCACTTCATTCCATCTGAATCTGTTTTTGAAATGGTGGCGTGATCTGTAGCAGAGGAGTGCTGGCACGACCCACTTATGTGTAACCCGATACAGCACTGGTGCTGCAAATGAACTCCGTCTCCTATGATATGAGCGCATACAGCTCATATCATAGGAGATGGACTTCATTTGCTTTGTTTTTGCTGTAGATGTTTACAGGATGAAAACATGGTTCACTTTACCCCAGTGAGACATTGCGTGTCACCCAACCATTCTCTGCTGGTCGAATTGTTCTTATGGCCTTGTCACACTATTGCGAAAGAGAGAAACGTATGTGTTGCGTATGAACAGAGCATGTCCAGCGTACCGCTATCACGTGACAAAGTGCTCATATAATGGCCCTGTCACACTATTGTGTATCGTACTAGCGTATGCCAGCATATGAAAAATATCACTCATACGCTGGTATATGCTGACATACGCTAGGGGTACGTTAGGCATAGGTTGTATACGTTTCAAGCACGGTCGCATACGCTGGCATACGCTGGCATACGCTGGCATACGCTGGCATACGCTGGCATACGCTGGCATACGGCGAGGCAGAAATTCATTCCAGCGTATGTCCGCGTATGACCGGCGTACTCGACCTATGAGTAACGTACCTCTCGCGTATTCAGCGTATGCCTAGCATATGCTTAGCATATAAACCATACGTCCGCATACGCACAACATTTTTAGGCATGTTTTAAAAATAAATTTCTGCCTCGCCGTGTGCCAGTGTATGCCAGTGTATGCCAGTGTATGCCAGTGTATGCCAGTGTATGCCAGCGTATGCCAGCGTATGCCAGCGTATGCCAGCGTATGCCAGCGTGCGCGAAACGTATACAGCCTATGCCTAACGTACCCCTAGTGTATGTCTGCATATAGCTGCGTATGTGATTTATTTATTTTTCATACGCTGGCATACGCTAGTACGATACGTCGATCGTGTGATAGGGCCATTATGCAGTGTAAGAACAGGACCTCCCGTTCCTAAATTAACTGTTGACATGGACAGTACCACAAATGTATTTCCTTCACCGCGTGGGTGTCGATATTGATGGTTTAATGTACCATGATATTCTTCCTGATAGAATTCACACACTGCCTCACACCAGCCCACACACTAACTGCCAAAATAACTTTCCCAGGAGGGTGCCGGACTAAAAGCAATGGCATGAATACCGCCAGGGCCCTTTGGCACATTTACACAGTCTGGCTTTCCACTAAATAGCCTTAATTCCTTTCAAAATCATACTGCCAGTGTCTCTATGCTGGCAGAACTGTTTTGCTGCCCACATTTGCAAATAGGTTGTGTGTCAATGGAGTGCAGTGGTCTACAAATATGTGCAGATCTTTTAACCAACCTTGCATTTGTTTATTCTTTCTGTCAATTGCTTTCCTTACCCTAATCTTTCAGATAAATATGATAATATACTAGATATACTGTATATAATTCTAATAACAATATACTAGAGCTGTCAGTAGCAGGACTTGTTCATTTCATAGAAGCCTTAAAGGCTGACGGTATTGATCAGCTTTTTGGACACTAATGAAAATGTATGTATTTATTGTCTTATTCTAAGTATTTCACCATTTTGCCAATTATTTGGTATTGAATGATCATTGTAAGAGTAGATATGTTCAGGCATTATAATCAGAAGTTTTGTTCACGTAAATAATTGTCATTTTTCAGAAATGTACATTTCTGATGATTTTGTGCGGCATTTTAAAGCAAATAAAAATACATCACCGTCGTCATCATGCATCACACAATGGCTCCCACCGTGGGTTCATCTGGCAATACTGTTTTGTACGTCTCTCCCAGATCCAAAACCTGGCCATTCGCTGCATCCAGAAGAACATCAAGAAGAACCGCGGGGTGAAGGGCTGGCCCTGGTGGAAGCTCTTCACCACCGTGCGTCCCCTCATCGAGGTGCAGCTCACCGAGGAGCAGATCCGGGGCAAGGATGTGAGTGCTGCCAGACGCCTTGAAGGAGTTCCACAATGTCTGAAACATTCACCATAAATATTTCTCGACACTGAAACAAATTGATTTGCCTGGTTCCAGCCCCTAAATCCCTGCCCACTATTTAATAATGTGCTGTGATTCAGTCCCCGCACACTTTTTAATAGTGTCCTGTGATTCAGTCCCGACCCAATTTCAGGGTCTGGTGTCAGTTGCTGACAGCGTGACTTTTCCCTGAGACAATCAGCGTATGTATGTGGGACTTGAAAGAGTCTGTGTGATCATTGGTTGCAACAGAAGACTAACTCGCTACTCCCCTTGTGAAACGCTTAGATTCTGTGTATGTCTGTATTTTTAGTCTATGGATTTTGCCATCAAATTCGTTTTGAAAAAGCGTCCAGAAATATCAGCTGTAAAACCAAGAACAGAGATTAGACGTGTGGAATAATTCTCCATCCAATGATTAGTTTGGAAGCAGCAACCCCACCCTGAAATTCAGGCTAGCAAAATGTATCCCAAGGCAAGAAAGATACATCTTGATACATCATTATTTATGTCTTACAATAGATCAAACTTATACACTATACAAGACATTATAAATGCTAGAACAGTACAGTTACTGGTTGATGATGTTTCCAGGAGGAAATCCAGCAGCTGAAGCAGAGGTTGGAGAAGGTGGAAAAGGAGAGGAATGAACTCAGACTCAACAGTGACCGCCAGGAGAGCCGGGTAACACATACGTACACGCACACACATACGCATACACACACACACACGCACACGCACACGCACGCGCACAGGTCAATTCATGGGCTTCAATACCTCAAAGAATTTCCCAAGTGAAGGAAGAGCAGAGCATGACAACACTGTGTGTGTGTGTGTGTATTTCTGGACCAGATCACAGAGTTATCATCAGAAGTGGCTGATGAGCGGAACACAGGTGAGTCAGCCTCCCAGCTGCTGGAGACAGAGACCTCTGAGAGACTCCGCCTGGAGAAGGACATGAAGGAACTGCAGGTAGGTAGACCCAGGGGAGGGGCGCACGCACACGGTTCCTAACGCTGAAACAAAACTGCTTCATTTGAGTTCACTTTTGATCTGAGGTTGGTTTCTGCACATGTTATTGTCAGTAGCCCAACAAAAACACATCTACAACATGGTTGTATTATTTGCAATGGGACTCTCCTGTCTTGGTTAGCACTCAACCAGGTAACCATGTGGTGGTTTAGTCATCACTCACTCACACACACACAGCCACATACATTTCAATTTGTAATTGTGAAGTCATGTTTTCAACCTATTTCCACATGCCCCCCAATCACTTTTTGTTGGTACAAATGGACAGGCATGTTGAAAATACGTGCATGTGTGAGCATGTGTGACTGTGTCTGTAGGGCTGCTTATTGTGTACTTTGTAGTTCCTGAGATGTTCTCTCTGGAGACCCACCTCCTCTCCCTCTGTGCCTCTCGCCAGTCCAAGTTTGACAGCGTGAACAAGCAGATGGAGTCCATGGAGATGGAGGTGATGGAGGCTCGACTCATCAGGGCGTCCGAGCTCAACGGGGAGATGGACGAGGATGACACAGGTTGGAACCACAACTGCATACAAAACGTCCCAAAACGTACATTCAGTACATACACTGTACCGTTGCTAAATAGTGATGCTGCGTGGGAAGGTTTCCAGAACAAACTCAACCTGATGTTGCTTTTAGTCAACTCTCTGCTGGCTGTAAAGAGGCAAAGTGATCCCTGTACCTGCTACCATACCCGCTGTTGGAAAGCTTCTTTTGAAATGTGTGCGCATGCTGATCAATGAATCCAGTTTTAGGCTAAAACACAATAGATATTCCCCATGTCTTATGTTAGATTAGATTGTCCTTATTGTTCTTAGATTGTCCTTACTGTTTTAGATTGTCTTCACTGTTTTAGATTGTCTTCACTGTTTTAGATTGTCTTCACTGTTTCAGATTGTCTATTCATTCACTATTTCACCTGGGCCTGAGAGGCATGTAATTTCATCTGTGCTGTATGTCAATATAGCACATTTGACAAATAAAAGAACTTTGACTTTGACTTTGATGTTAGTGTAGTATTCTCTAACAGTATTCACTGTCAGTATTTTTTTACCAGAACAGTCAAGCCCTCTTTCTCCTCTAAAACACATTACAGGTGTTTGTTGTTGGATTGCTAAAGGTAATTTAAGTTTAAAGGTACATTTAACGTACAGTATAAAGCTTTGCAATAAAATAAAAATGTTATGCATAAATGACAGTTAAGCCTACCCTGATGACATTCATATTATTTAGATCATTTTCATTACAAATCCACTCTTAATTCATATGGTTTGAAGGTCTTCACTGATGGGTGCTAACATGTCTGCACCCAGATGGGTGGGACAATGTTTATTTTGCTATCACAAAATAAATATGAAGCAAAACAAAAGTGGTTAGCTTACGTCTTGTAACTTGTTACAATTCATTTTTAGATTGTTTTGTCTTTCCTGCACATGTCCTGCACTGCCAATAATTCCATAAAAATCTGATCCCATTTTACTGATTTGGAAAGCAAACCACCAGGTGGTCTATAGAGCCTTTTCACAGTTTGCACCTAAAGCTACACAGTTAATGTGATGAGCTGCACCTCTGCTATTCCTGCTGTGTAAAGTTTGAAAGGGTCTGTATGTCGGTCAGCAGGGGGAGAGTGGAGGCTGAAGTACGAGCGGGCCATCAGGGAGATCGAGTTCACCAAGAAGCGGCTGCAGCAGGAGTTTGATGACACGCTGGAGGTGGAGCAGCAGAACAAGAGGCAGCTGGAGAGGAGGGTGAGGGGACACACTCTCTCACTCTCATGCACACACACTCTTAACTAGAGTTCTGCTGGGCTCCTCAGACACCAGTACACAGAAAGTTGTTATGGGATAAGCAACCAGTATGTGTGCATTAAGCTATTTTAATGCACAACCTAGAGGCAAAGAATATCAAATATAAGCATTCGCAAATGCTTCCAGAGGCTATGAAACAAGAGCTTGCTGTTGTCATGACATAATTGCAGTCCCTTTCAAACCCTGCTAGTTAGTCACCCCATTTGTTCGTGGGGTGAGGTAAGCGAATGTTATGGCTCCATCGCTGTAACTTGTTACAAAGGAAACAAAATGAAAGAGCTATGCGCTTTAATGTTGCTATCGGATTAATTGTTACGTGTTCAAACATGAGCCCACTACGTGTGTAATACACGGTAATACAGTATTCACCAGACTATGGTATAAACTGGTTTATTGCAGTGTTTGAAAACGTCACTCAGGCAATCCTGGTGGTAAACTGGGAGAGTGTGTGTGGGGTGATGGCTGCTTTAACCTGCCACCAGCCTCACCCGAATCAGCCTGACTCGGTGAGGCTGCTCACCAGCCATAAACACTGCACAGATAGATATACAGATGCAACAAAGCTAACATCAAGTATTTCTAACTGGTACTCCAGTTTTATTGAGTATTTATATTGAATCAGATAATGACTAGCACACTCACACACAGTCTTGTTCATACAAATGTACCACAAAAGGTAGAACAGCTGCTTTTCATCAGCTTTGTCTCAACTGTGGCTCTCTTATCCATTGTTCTTGGATGTACGGTGTGCATCGTTATATTATTAACGACGCATATATTATATATACTTGGCTCATATCCCAAGTTCACATTTCAGTTTCTCGCTAACAAAAACAAAAATGTGGATTCCATATTTGGGCCTATACCGAAGTGACACACATCTGGTCAGACGTACAGTCAAAACATCTTTTCCTCTGAGACAAGCTTTGGCCTTCGTCATTGTATTTCAACAGTTTTGATTGCTCCATTGATTGCTACACTTTCAACCTTCAGCCAGTCAACCAAGGAGTCTAACGCACCTGTTAGGGTCCTACGAAACCCTGCGGCGCGGTGAGAGCGAACTACGGGTCAGGTCACCCCTCACAGAGGAGAGCACGAGACTGTGAGCCCGCATTGGGCGTGTCTCTGTCTCTGGGTGTCGGGGGGTTTTTTTTCCACTCAGGCGGGGGTTGAGTCGCTGAGGGTTGAAGCGCGGTGGGACCCTGGCTCAACCCTCTGACTATGAGGATTGCCTCAGGATGCTAAACAGACACAGTCGTCCAGAGGAAAGGAAAACTTGACTTATGAAATGTAATCGTATTCTTCCTGTAATGTATTTTTCCTGTAATGTGATGTGTGTCTCCAGATCAGCGACCTGCAAGCGGACAACGAGGAGTCCCAGCGCAGCGGGCAGCAGTTCAAGAAGAAGCTGCAGAGGCTGACAGCCGAGCTGCAGGACACCAAGCTGCACCTGGAGGGACAGCAGAGCCGCAACCACCACCTGGAGAAGAAGCAGAGGAAGTCAGTACACGCACGCACATACGTACATACGCACATATACTGGCACGCATGCATATACTGACACACACACACACTCAAACACACGCTCGCTCAGTCACTCACTCACTCGCTAACATGCTGGCTTGTTTTGGTTTTGTCCAGCCCCTCAACCCTCGATATACACTGTCACTACTACTGTCAGTGCTACTGGTAATTACAACTTTAGGCTTCTCCAAAAAACACACTTGGATTTCACTTCACTCCAAGGTAGAATGTCTGTATTTACAACAAAGCAGCAGCCACTAGCAGCAGTAGCTCTCTGCTGCATGTCTTATCTAGCTGCACCACTCACTGACTGACTTTTTGCTACCGACCACCCTCCCCCTCCTCCCGTACCCTCTGGGTTCCTCCAGGTTCGATAGTGAACAAAGTGTTGCTCAAGAGGAGGTGCAGAGGGAGCGGAGCCAGAGGGAGAAGCTTGCGAGAGAGAGGGACGTTCTGACCGGAGAGGTCCTGGGACTCCGGCAGCAGCTGGAGGTGACGCTGCTGACACAACATTGCAGCATCACCATCCCAAAAACACTACCTGTATAGTTTATTATCTCTTTATATCGCGTGAGACGGTGGTTACCCAGTGGTGTGCCGCCGTGGCATCACGCAGCTGTGCTGTAAGCCAAGTCCAGGTGTTCAATATACAACTATACAAACATTTCTGAATAAATGTTTTATTCAATATATCAGTAATATATCACTACGCACTCATTTCCAAATACAGAGGCAAATCAGATCATTTCTATTCTATTTTACAAAGTCGACATTTTCATACATTCATCATTATTTTGTGAATACATTTTGCAAGAGTATTATAGTTGTTTGTCAAATTGTGTGTTAGAACGTCTATTGAGATCTCATTGAAATCGATTTCCACGTTAAGCCACAAGATAACCTCATCGCAGAAGCTTTTAAGCCTGAGGTTTGCCTACTTTTTGTTCATCCTTGTTCATGTAACCCAATCAAAAGGACAAGGATCTGGAGTTCTGTGCTGTGAACCTGAAGCTGGAGCACCTGAATGCTGAGCTGCAGGACCTCAACTCCCAGGAGTCCAAAGACGAGGCCTCGCTGGCCAAGGTGCGCAAGCAGCTGCGGGACATTGAGGCCAAGGCCAAGGACCAGGAGGAGGAGTTGGACGAACAGGCAGGGACTATCCAGATGCTGGAACAGGTATGACGCCGGCTCATCTCCCCCTGATGTCCCAGGGGGGATGTTATGGGGTCTTAAAGGGGCCACCCAGATGTACGCTGGATTGATCGGTCTGCCACCTACCCAGTGGGCTGTACCAACTGGTGGGTTAACTATCCATCATAAATCTGGTTGGACACTCCCACTTGTGATGTCACTGTCACAACGACCATTTTAGTCACATGACAGTTTTGACACGGCTAATCACGCTCACACCTGGTGGTAAAAGGCCAAACACACACAGCGTGAATTTGGCTTCATATTTGTAGCGCAATTCCCCCCCAGCAATTCCCGCAATAGTATTTTGATTTTTATTGAGTCTATTTTGAGCACAGAAACAAAAAACGCATCATTTTGTGTGTACGCCGACATGGGCACGTAGTCTGAGCCTCCCCGCCTCACTCACACCTGCTCAGGTGACCTCCCCTTGATGTCGACTTGTTTCTACACAACCTAGGTAGGCCCTAGGTTAGTTGAGTGGAAGGAGATGAATATTAATGCATCTCGTGTATTTTTGTGGCTCAGGCTAAACTACGGTTGGAAATGGAGATGGAGCGACTGCGCCAAACCAACTCAAAGGATATTGAGAGCAAAGATGAGGAAGTGGAGGAGATCAGGCAGTCCTTCAGTAAAAAGGTAAGGAGGTTTAATGGTCAGTGTTCATCTCGAAAGCATTGTCAAATATATTTTATGACAGACTGACTATTTGTGTCTGACACCAATTAAAAAAAAGAAAATCAATCAGATAAGCATTTACTTGAAAAGTGATTCAGCCAATATGTACACTGCTAGGGAGACGAGGTAAGGTCAGACGAGTGTACTTTGTTGACCTTTTTGCTGTAGATGAAAATATTGTTTACACAAATATCAAATTGGACATGCATGAATAAATTAAGATGGCAAGCATCGCAGGTTACCACAGTTACTTGTTAATCTAACAAGTTATTTATAGAGCTTTATAAAACGGGTAGCTCAAATCGGGCACTCTGATTGGTTCATAGCCATGGTATATTAACCATTCACAACGGCGATGACGTCTTCATTCCTTTTCACAATTCAGCAGCAGAAAAAAGGTTGCGTTAGCTGTGATATAATAACCATATACAACCATATAGCTCTCATGAGCTATTGCTTAAATACGTTTCATCACATTTAGTTGTGTGCTACATTTACACCATTGCAATAAGAATGCAACCTATCTCTTTGTCCTCTTGACTTCAGGCTTTATTGGTATTTTATAGCCAAGGTTATTCTTTGACACAGTGTTTTTTATGGATTGATTTATGGGTTTGATTTTATGTCATTAATTGTGTTAATGGAGGGCGTCCTCTTCATGGTGAGCGCAGACTGGCTCGTCCAGTGTGTCCTATTGTCAGCTAATGGGTTGTGTGTGTGTGTGTGTGTGTGTGTGTGTGTGTGTGTGTGTGTGTGTGTGTGTGTGTGTGTGTGTGTGTGTGTGTGTGTGTGTGTGTGCGTGCTTACGTTCTGCTATCTGCAGGGTGGGGAAGCCCAGGTAGAAGCTGAACTCCACCTCACTGAGTGTCCTCAGGTGCTTGCTGACCTCTGACCCTGTCAGGTAGCCACGAGCGTCACGCACAGTGAAGGAGATGTCCACCGGGACCTTGTGGTCTCCCACTGGCCGGGGGCCCATGGTGATGTTCAGGAGCTGGGGGGCACACACACACACAGACAGACAGACCCACAGACATTGAGACAGACAGACACACACACATAAATGCATGCACACAAATACACACAGTCAACACTGTGTGTATTTGTGTCCAGTCAACACTAATCATGGCGTTGGGTCAACTGTATTGATGCTCTTTCAGTGATTCTGGCTCAGAGGGGGCTGTCTGTCACACAGTGACCCAGCGGTACATTGCTGGAGGCAGGCTTGTTAGATCTCTCGCTGTCTTGCACTTGCTAGGAGATCCACCGCCTACCGCCTACTGCCTTCGAGACAGAGACAGCGTCTATCAATAA
This sequence comes from Malacocephalus occidentalis, assembly GCA_900312585.1. Classification (NCBI taxonomy): domain Eukaryota; kingdom Metazoa; phylum Chordata; class Actinopteri; order Gadiformes; family Macrouridae; genus Malacocephalus; species Malacocephalus occidentalis. Next base: position 3,252 of record OMOU01075790.1, on the reverse strand, counting down.
CTGGCCGGGTGGACACTAAACACTTACAAGCCCTTATTTACTTGACCGATTGGCAGTAGTTCAGGAGATAGGAACAGGTCTGCTGATAAACAATGTCGACTGCTCTTCTGCTCTCATTACGGATACACACACAGATATAGATATGGATACGGATACACACACACACACACACACCTGCACCGTGACGTTGCCCTGCTCATGGGCCCTGCGGCGCGTCTCGGCGTAGGCCAGCAGCAGTCCCCGCTCCACACGCTCGCTGAAGTTGCAAAGACGCACGTCCACGTGGCCGGGCACGAACTGCAGCACCGAGTGCACCTGGTGCCCGACGTCCGGCACGGCGTACAAGGGCGAGACCCCAGGGACGGGGCCCGATGCGCCCACAGGTGGGCGCAGGGCGTTCAGCACTGACACGGCAGTGAAGATCAGCGAACCTGACACAGCGCGGAACGCAAAACTGGACGGGGTCCGCAGGAACTGGGAGGGAAAACAGGTGAGAAATGCTACGATGCTGCACTCCATTTACCTTGGAAAGTCGGAAGCGGGAGCTAGGAATGACATCACACACTCCAAGTTGACCGCGTTCCGGTTACAACAAGTTGGAAAACCAAGATAGGACGCCTCCAGGAAAACTTGGATGCTTGGATTTGCTCTAGTTGCCACGTTAGCCATTGTTAGCAATACCAGTTGCATTACGGTGCATTTTGCACATGCAAACACCGTAGCAACATGTGCAGAAATAGAAGTTGGACAATACTGTATGTACGACTGATTTAATGGGACACAAATGGACAGTATATTACTACAGCTTTCACTTTCACTACTGTTGATGCACTGAGCAGCCATCTTGGATTTCAAAGACAGGGTTGTGAGATTCTTCTGAATTTCCGAGTCGAATATCCGACTTCAGAGGCTGTTCCAGTGGTAATGTCCGACTGGGCACTCGGAAATTTCGACTTCAGTGTACAAATGGGATAGCATAAAAACCACAAAGTCTACCGACAGTGATAGAGCAAGAGAGAGAAACAGTGAGAGAGAAACAGACAGACAGACAGACAGACAGACAGACAGACAGAGAGAGAGAGAGAGAGAGAGACAGAGAGACAGAGAGACAGAGAGACAGAGAGAGAGACTTTGCATGGACACACATAGAAACGGATGACAATGACGTACAGATATACTCACAGAAAAAAACACATGACATCCAGTAATCATCATCCCCCTTATACACATTTCATATACATATTACACCAAAACACACTATCAGAAGGTCTTGATCTATACAAGGGTTTTTGTGACAGCGAGAGAGACAGAGAGAGAGCAAGAGAGAGAGAGAGAGATTTTGAAAATGTGTATTTCAAACTCTTTCTCTACATTTCTCCACCACCAGTGTTGCATTCACACTCCTGTGGTGAAGCCGGTGATTGATGGGCAATATGGATACACGGGATCAATCGGAGGAAGAGATGATGTGATTGCTCAGAAAAAATAAAAAATCTCAACTTTCTCAAAAAAATCTAAAGTCTCATACTGAGGCGGCATAATCAACCAGAAAATATGGAGTTGCAGTTGGCGATGGCATTTCTAATTGCACTTAAATCTTACCAACCTACCTTACTAAACCTTTACTGACTTACTGCTAAATACAACTGTAACAGCTGATATATGACTAAATAGTAAATACTACAATTAACGGACACGTGTGTTTTGACGGCCCACTCATTATGTGGGCTCTTTCTCTTTAAAAAAATATTTCAGTTGAACCAGCAGGTGAGCTTTGGCGGGAGTGTTTGCTAAGCGCATTTACCTGCAGCTCTACGGAGCGGTTGAACTCTCTCTTCAAGATGTCTCGGACCTGGTTGAAGCCCGCGGAGGAGCCCTTGGAACTCACTGCAGAGAAAGAAAAAGAACCAGACATATGAACGCAAGTGAATGGACGGTCTTCACTCATTTATTTATGAAGGGACTTAAGGGGAACTAAACCAAGGGTCTGCATTAAGCTAATAATGCCTCGCCGTGTGTTTATGAGGACATTGGGGATTTCTTACAACTCCAACGGTTCAATAAAACCATCATATATTTGTCTCTCCTGGTGTGACCAAAAAGAGCTAGTATGCTAGGTTGGACTCAGCAGGTCGTCAGACTCAGAGATAGACAGGCTCTGCTAATGACCGGTCAGTCAGTCAGTCAGTCAGTCAGTCAGTTAGTCAGTTAGTCAGTGTAGAGGTAAGGCAAGGGGCACCAACTACCATGTTCACTTCTATAAGCCTCGTGAAGAGTTCCCACAGAGATATTCATACATTATTTGGGCATATTAATAGTACTTAGCATTGTTTAACATATTGCAGGTTCTTAGATGTTGGCAATGCGCTCAGAACGGCACGTCTGCTCTTATCCCAGCTATTATGCAGGCAACCTAGCAATTATGAAACTTGTTCTATTAGCCTGGCAACTATGAATGCTCGAAACCTGCTCTATTCTTTATCTTTATGTACCACGGCAATATATTGCTGTCGCCTTCAACAAATGTATTCTTTGTAAGTCGCTTTGGATAGAAGTGCCAAATGCCCTAAATGTAAACGTAAATGTACATTATTTGAACAAATTCCGATTTGCGTTAAAAAGTGCAATATTCGTTGTTGTGCACGCCGAAAAAAATACCTCACCATTTATCATTGAAGCCTGGTTTGTTAAAAGTGCATTACATTTAGTTCCGTCTTACCCACTCTGACCAGGTACATTTCAGGCTTGGTGACGTTGCACAGGTACTGCCTGGTGGGCGGAGTCTGGGCCACCCTGGGCGTGGTCACTGGCGGGGCTCGAGTGAGGCTGACCACATTGGCCCGCCAGGTTGTGGTGGTGGTGACGGGGTTAGCCGCTGCGGTGGTGGTGGTGGTGAGTTTGGCAGTGGTGGTCGCGAGGGTGGTGGTTTCGGTGGGTGTTGTTGTGCTGGTGGTGACGGTGGTTGTTGTGGGTTTTTCCGTCGGGGTAAATCGTGTAACGAAAAGTGGTTTAACTGTGATGGGGTCCTGCTCTTCTTGGGGCTTCTTGGGGTCATGTTCAGATCTCTGGGGCGGGGCTGGAGGCCCAATGGGCGGCAGGATGACCCCGCTGGTCGTGTTGGACGGTGGCCGCAGTTTGCCAGGTCGTCCCTGCGGGGGGCCTTTGGGCGGAGAAGGAGGCGGAGGAGTGATGGGCGTGCGCACGGGCGTGGTTGGGGCAAGCGCCGGGGTGGGGTTGCCTCCGCCCCGCCCG
>OMOU01075779.1:7588-23074 GCA_900312585.1 Malacocephalus occidentalis | reverse complement strand
AGACAGACAGCGTGGCATCAGGTTCCGGTCCAAACATAGACAAGAGCACAAGAGACAATAGAGCCAGACCCAGGTGGATGGCGTTATCCACGTATCGCATAGCGTTAGCGATGGTGACACTGATTAGAGGTGACCTTATGTCAGCTCGCACGTGTACCTAATCCCAACACACACACATGGATACACACACACACACACACATACACACACACACACGGCTCTTCAATATCTTTCGGTTTAATTTCGGTCCAAAAGAGTACAGACAGTTAAGGACACACAAACAGGCTACAAGGAATGACATGTTATGCACGGTAGTAAACAATGTAACAGCCACATGGTAATATCTTGTTGAGACAACCATGAAACACACGATACAGTCTGTCTGGTATCGCTACCCTTTCCTCTTTTTGAATTCAATTACATTGCTTGCTGTAAAACAAAGTAGGTTTTCAGGCTTCAGACTTCAGCACTATGTGAGTTCTTATATTTGAAACAACACTTTGCCAAACACCGTATTTATTTTTGCATATAAATGTGTTTATTTACTTTTTGCACCTTTAAACATGACAGGCTAGGTGGACAGATAGCCAAACGTTTGCTTTGCATATGCAAATGACTATCAATAAACTCATTCAAAATATACATTTATTCCTACAAAGGTGAGGAGCCTGCATTGTTCTTCCATCACACTCAACACAGCGTCCAGTTTAATGAAGACACTTCTTTTGTGAATGTCGCCCAACTCTGAAGGGAAGGCTGGCTTACATATCACACAAGCCAAGGAGAAAGGAGAATTGACTTTGGTTTTGGCAGGAGAGGCGGCATCTGGATGAGGCACGGAGTCTGGGTCTGCCTGCTCTGTCACCGCCCCAGAGTGATGAGGCTGATGCTGTTCAACTGCCCAGACGTTATCACTGCAAACCACCTGCATAATGTGTGTATGATGGCTGTGTGTGTGTGTGAGAGAGAGAGAGAGAGAGAGAGAGAGAGAGAGAGAGAGAGAGAGAGTATGGCATGCACAGGCATATCCATGTGACACACCCCCATGTTCTGAAGGCAGCAGGAGGGGAGCAGAACAGTAATGGAAGTCCTCTATGTATCTCTGGGTTATTTATGAGTGTGTATTTTTACAACAGCAAAGTCCTGCGTTCACGGTGTCCACTGAGAGGTCCTCTGCATCACTGGAGCACAACAGTCCTGAAGGTGAATTGAGGACATTTAGAATGTCAGAAAAAGGGAGAGATGATAGAATTATGGGAGGGTCAAAAAGATTCATGCGGTATAGACTCCAGCCAAGGCATTTGGATATAAAGATTGAATGAGGTTAAAATGTAACTTAGGGAGGGCATCATAACCAGGCTCCACTTGCCCTGTTTCCAATGCAACCGTGATCTGGAAAGCGTGGATAGATGGATGGATGGATGAATGCTCATTTCACAGAGAGCACATGCCATAGGCAACAACTAAAACCCGGATACATTGTCTTCAACCACATTGAACCCATTGGTTTATTATTGATGTTCCTGTTTGCCGCGGGTCATGAAAACATAATGAAGATCGTGACAGAAATCTATGCAGTGGGATACGTAGTGTTCATAATTTAACAAGCACGCTACATTTGTCTGTCGGAGCGTATGTATACACTTGGCAGGAGGGCACTAATAGGTTTGTGTGTGTGTGTGTGTGTGTGTGTGTGTGTGCGCCTTACATAACAGCAGGGTTGCTGTGTGCCTGAGGTCTGTGGAACCAGTGTAGCTCAGTAAGATGACTGTGGTTCCTACTGTGACTCCTGCAGCTGCCATCTGGGGCCTCTGGTCCAATGGCTCTTTCACTGAATGACTCGTGTGTTTCTCTGTACTGTGCTGTGGCAATAGTTTTAGGAACAGGAAGTGCGTTCTTGAAACGTCTTTCAAGCACACACATTATGAGTGCTTATGAGCACTTGTTCCATTAACCTCACAATCATGAGGCCTTGAAACTTGTTCTCCTCAAATCTTCAGTGATATATTGTTGTTTCACACTTTTGAAAAATGTACTTCTTGTAAGATGCTTTGGACAAAAGGATGTAAATGTGTGCATGTGTATGGGGCTCTAGCTGAGGTCCAATAAAAACAGAAGCCATCATATAGAGAACAGCATTGTCCCCCCCTGAAGCATTTTCAAGTCGGAGAAGATCATTGATCCTTCAATTATTCAGACATAGCCTTTATTGAGGTGAGGTGGAGCCTACAGACAGCACACCTGGATGCTGCTGAGTCAGACTAATATCATGGCTCACGGGCCCAATGAATGCCTCACATTCATTATTCACACCACAGACTGAATTGGCAAAATTATGAGAAATTGAGAAGTAAGAAAAAAACACAAAGAGGTGGAATTGTGAAATGATGTGACAAATTATTTCTGCATCCAATATTTTGCTACGACTTGGAATATAGCACTTTTATCCAAGGGAATGCAATCTATTTCATCTAATGCAGGAGCAGATGAGCATCTCGCTCAGTGATGGCCATCAAACCTAGAATATTTTGCCTGCTAGTCAAACACCTTAATACTCCTCGACGATCCTGCCTTCTGCTCTTTTTCTTTACTTACCAATTTCTGGTCATTGTAGCACAGTTGGCACCTATGCTATCTGACTGTTCTTTTTCTCTCCGATGGTTCACCAGCCTTTTGGATGATCACACAAACCATTTCGACATACGGGAACCTCCCGGCTCTTCGATGAGCCCCATGCTGCGTGGCTTGCTAGTGGTGAGTTACCCGCAAAGTGCACAACCCAGGGGGTGAATTTGAATTTTACACACAAGCTCCTCGCAGCATCGAGGAACTTGGTGGCGCCATACAGCCAGCGCACTACCCTTGCTCATTAAAAGCTGGATAGGAACTGTCTCTGGGTGGTCTGATCAAGGCTGCCCTCCTTAGAGAGAGAGAGAGAGAGAGAGAGAGTGAGAGAGAGAAAGAGAAAGAGAGAAAGCGAGAAAGGGAGAGACTGAGAGAGAGACAAGATCACTGAACACTTCAGACTCATTAGCATGTGTGGCCATGCAAACGAAGCAGGCCATTAAATATGCCCTGCTTCGTTTCCCCCAATGGCATGTTTTTGTAACTCCTCCGTTCACTGTGTACTCTGCAAGGGATAATGTTACAGCTTCCTCAATTTGATTTTAGGAACTCAAAGTAACCACCAGGCAGCCAGAACCATTATAAAAAAATGACAATAGAATTTTATGGCGGTTTCAAAGTCTGTTGCGGAAATAAGGGAACTGTATTTTGCTCCTTGTTTTTCTGTTAACACCAATGACTCAGCCGATTGTGATTCTAGTTACTACTTAGGCATTCAGCAAACACTTCTAAGTCTACATACAGTGATTTCAGATCCAGTATGTCATTAAGAAGCAGGTAGGGATTAGGCATCTCAGCCACTATGCTATCAAGTCACGTCTGATATGACAGACAGAATGTATCTATTACATGTATGTCAAACGGCTACTTGCATTACTTTGTCTATCATAGCCATGTCTGCTAGAATCCGTTCCTGTGTGCTTATTTGTAGCGCAGGGCAATTCTAAACTCCACAGTGCTCCGTGAGAGGGAGTTTCCTGTCTGGACATCCTGAGCGGGATAATAAATCATGTTGTTGTTGGTAGAAAAGAAAGGATCTCCATGACGCTGCTCATTGAGCAGGAAAACAAATAGAAAGAGATCCAAGTCTAGAGCCGAGGGTATCCATACAGGCACATTTAATCCCCTCACTTGACTTGACCATGACAGAGTCAGTCACCATTCCTCTGTAGTACTATACAGAACCTGACACAAAGCCACAGCACAACCCAACAGGCCGAGGGGAGATTACACCGAATCACCATATGACTGAGACGCGCACGCGCACACACACACACACACGCACACACGCACACACACACACACACACACACACACACGTCTGACATTTCAATTGAAACCTCTGTGGTCCCTCTGTGGCAGTGGTCATGGAGCCATTGGAGCCCAATCATTTGTTGTAACAGATGTAATGCATACAAATATTCATGCACCTCCACCGCCACTCCAGAAAGGGGGCGTGGCCTCTTATTCCGATCAATCCAAGGACATATCTGCCGGGTACGTCTGAAATGGCCGCGTCCCCACTGCAGCGCTGCTTATTAATGAATGGACCGGATCAGAAGGAGAAGGGCAGCCCGATCCATGAACCCAGCGCCTTGAATAGACTACAGTCACGGCTCTGCGTTCACAAATACATTGATGTTTGCCTCTTGGAAACCACGGCGATAAAGTGGTTTTATTTTCACAGCGAGTATGATTCAATATTGAGATTATGATTTGTTCAAGTGTATCGTGGAGATATTACTATCCATAGTAAGTATTATGTTGAAGCAGAACAACATCAAGAACAACAGAAATTAACGTCACAAATGCCTTTATTACCAATGTCTTGACACTATCGAGAAGACAGAACTGAGTGGTGGATGCACACAGTGTTGAACATTATACTGTAAATGAACAAACAGATCAAACATGGACATTATAAATATTAAAAGGCAACCAGGGGCAATAACCAATCAAGAGTGAACCTACAAGTATTTCATCAGTGACAATATGCAAGGTTTAGAAATCCAAAGGGTTACAAATGAGTTCATTTCACAGTTTGAGGCAAACAGTAAGGTGTGAGAGTTACAAAACCCTTGGTTAGTAGCACACTCTTCATTCCAATGTTTTCATTCCATAACCACTCAAACTCCATAACATCAAAATACCTCTTATCCTCAAAGATCCACTGCCTTCTACAATCATCATTGTCATTCTCCTCAGAACTGTCCATACAAACTAAAGTGCCTTTCACTTCCTTTTTCATTTCAAGTACAACTTTCAGTTCTTATACATGATCAATATTTCATGAGGTTTCTTATTTGCCAGCACTTCATAGTGCCTTACATTTGGCCATGAAGGCTAAAAATGTAATATAGGGTTAGGGTTAGGGTTAATATGTATATAGTATTGACAAAGCGTCTTTTGGCTTGGTTATCATATGCATTTAGAACTGTGCTTAATTATCGTCATGCTTGGCTTTCACTTTTTCACATCCAACATCTTACTTTACCTGGTGTCCACATTGCACTCTCCTTTTTAGAAACGACTAGAGTGTACACAACACAGAACATCACCAAAAAGACATAAAAAAACAGACACTCACGTGTAGATATTTATATTATAGGCCTATTAGTAGTTGATGCCAAATGTTCCACCGCATACACCAGGAGGAATGTCTTGTAGTTTTGAGACCAGAAGCCCTTATTCTTCTACATCGAGGGGCACCAGGTGATACTTGTTGATCGCTGAATTTGATTCAGGGGAATTGCAAGGTTCTCACTCGAGCCTGAGAACATGTGGTGGGTGTTGGCAGCCATCTCAATCCAACAAGCACCAGCAACTGTATTTATAAAATTGGTATTAAATATGGACAATCGGAAAAAACGTGATATTTTGCTGCAGAAAACAATATATTAAAGCTTGCCTTTTGTATTGGCCATTTGTTAAATAGTTGTCATCACAGTGCATTAGCGGTCAAAACATGGTGTTGGCGCTTTCTGTAGCTTCATATCATACGTAGGCTAATAATATTCACGCTGAACGATCCTGACAAGTGTGACTGCATAATACAAGTGTGCTCATGATCAAAAGCAAAACACCAGACTAGTGCGGCAAACCTTAACACGGTGCTACAGATGCTGTTAGGAGCACAGGCACGGTCACATAGCCCCCGATGAGCAACGGTTTTTGCAGTAGCACCACAACCTTCTTAACTTTGGCGTGCATCTCATAGAGATGTCTAAGTCACACGACCATCGGCTGTGTTCCAAAATCTAAGCGGAACTACGGGAACACTTTTTCCACATAGCTCTGAAGGCCTTTAGGATAAACGGCATCCTCCTGTGGTGAAAAGAAGACGTACACACTGGCCAAACGGATGTTGACGCATTAAAGCCAGGATGTGCGCAATGTGGGAAAATCCCTCTGTGCCTGCTGAAAAGTATAGAGATATCAAACAAACAACAAGATATATGGTGATCGACCAGGGGCGTCAAACTCATTTGAGGTTGAGGGCCGTAACAAACCGAATGCTACTTAGCGGGTGCTAAAAAGCACTATATGATAGGATTTAAGATGTACTCTCTGTGTGCTACACAGCTTTAACATCACCAATATCATGCAGCTTAGTGGATATTTGTAGGAACTACAACCGAAAATGTTGTGTGTGTGAAAGTGAACAAATCAAAGAAGAAGAAAGAAGAAATCAATCCGGTTTATTAAATTGCCGCCTGGGCCGGATTGGATCAGCTTGTGGGCCGCATCCGGCCCCCGAGTCGCATGTTTGACACCCCTGCGATAGCCAGTGCTTACCAACCCAAAATGTGAGTTGGTGGTGACCAACACCATCTATATATTTATGTCACCTTCTGTATATGGATAAGAAACATGAAACAGAAAAACACAGTTTCTTGTTCACTACACAATGAAGATCAAAGGAAATCAAATAGGATCATTTCAGGAGCAATTGAGGCCACTTAATACCCAAGTATATGTTTACAGTTTCTTTTGAGTATGAAGAAGCCAGAGGTAAACTATGTCCAATATTAGGTGCTAATGATTGCGTTGGAAAAAATATTTTGGAAATGTTGAGATTTGAAAAAATAGATCACAAATGTATCCCTTTCAATAATCTACCAACTATCAACTTGAAAAGCAAACCTGTATTCATACAGAGGTTAGTCGGAAAATAAGAAAATAAGAAATAAGAAAATATTATCTTCTGTCAGTCCAATAAATGTGCACGTTTTTCGCCACACGTGTTTCTTACATAACATGGACGTGCACTAGGGGCACCCATTTGTAGGGCGAACCCTGCATTTACAGAGTGGGAAAAAAAACCCATCCCTTCCAGAATCTAGCTGGCACCTCCGATACCCTATAAAGCTCTATTAGCTTTATATTGGTCGAATATCAACTTGCACATAGCCTATATAAAGGCCCAAGATCAATCAGTTGGTTGAAGGTATTAGACACAGACGGACGGTGTTGTAGGCAAGACAAGTGGAACCCAAAAGTAATATCATTACCAAGGTCGTATATCTCGTATAGGTGCCCGAGGATTGATTCTGCGCGTGTTTTACGCACGACGCACCGACACGAGGTCCACTAGATGAAGTGGATCCAGCCGTTCTCCCATTCGCGTGGCGGTGACATTTTAAGCCTATTATGACGACGCACTTTATAGTTATTCCCGACATTGTTGTCCCAATACTCCTCCCCGCCAACGCAATATCTAATGGCAAACTGCAACGCGCCTCCTCCTCCTCCACCCTCAAGAAAGGTCGGGGTGATGATCTTAAACGAGAACCTGTCGGTGACTCCATCACTGGAGTCGGGAACATAGCACGCCAAACTGTCCATAAATGTGATCCAGTTGTTGAGGGAATACCTCAGATATACGCTTTTCTCAAATGCCAAATTCAACACACGTACGACTCCGGAGAGGCTGAACTCGTCCGCCTCAAATGTCTCCAACATCACTTTAACTTCTCTTACTTTTTGTTCAAAATCAGGTAGGGTGCCCGGGTTTGTAAACTGCAGCTCCATACAGACCGATTGATTCAGAGGACGGGGGAATCTGGTACCCGCGTGGTGGTTGATGCTGAGGGGTCCTTCTTTGGGACATTTGGCCAAGATGCGCTCTGGCACCCGGGGCAGATCTGCGTCGTTGAAGTGCTTCACCGACGTGAGCTCCAGACCCAGAGAGTCCGCGAACCGCACTTTCTTTTGACTCGTCGGGCTTCGACTGCGGGAAATCTCCAATTTGGCTCTTTCTGTGGGGGTGGGCAGGGACTTACATCTCCGACGAAGGATGGGACTCTGCGTGGGTTTGAGGAGGATCTCCCTTCCCCTCGGTCTCTCCTCCACCACGGGGCTTTCGATGGGCTCACAAGTGCCGTTCATAACATAGTCGAAATCCTCTCCATCTTCAAGTCTGGGATTGGCCGCCGCCAGGCTCCCGAACAGCCCGGCAATGCAGCTGTAGTTCCTGGGGAGGCAGGTCTTCGGGGGCAGCATGACCGATGCAGGCTGAACCACCGACTTTGTTTCCATAAAGGTCGGCCAGTCCCTGTACTGCAGAGCAAACGCGGCTCGCTGATCAATAAAAACCGGCAAGGCAAGTCAGAAAGCGTCAGGTCGCCATCAGGTGTCACGCAGGAGTCCCACACGGGGATAGGTGGCGCACCGCGGCCGCGTCTTACGATACGCGACACTACGTCACCAATGACAATAGCCACCACGATCTTTCAGCGCACAGATGCAACAGATTGAAACCATAATCAAAATAATACATTGGCAGTGTATTACTGTAGGGTTGTCACGTTATGGCAATAAAGCGGTTTCATCCTAATAACGCATCCGTTGCACACGATTGCGGTTGACGCATGTTCCTGCGTGTGCTGTCTGTGGGGTCCTACGTGCCAAAGTGATCGTACACACGATCTACGCTCTGCACGTCCACTACATGCATTTATCCACTCAGAGAATAATTCAATTGCATCACGCTACTGATAGGCCAACATAGAAAACCCATGTTTGTTTTAGTACACATTTAACATATTTAACTCGACACATTGAGGCTACAACATTCCATTGGTTTTAGGCATTGTATTGCATTATATTCCATCAGCCTAATAGAACAGAATATATACAAAAAATAAAAACAATTAAGACGATAGGCTACAATCGCCGCTGTATCTCTGTGTTATTTGTATTGTATTTACTTACTATTATATTTGAATGACGTCACCCCCAGGGCATTTGGCCCCTCCCCCTTTCCACTACGTCAAGCCAACGCGCAGTCCGTCGCCGTGGGTTGCCATAGCGACGGCGCTGCTGCTGCTACAACTACACGACTACTCTCCTTTAAAACTTGTTTCTCTTTCTCATTTTTCGGTCTTGTTTTTTTCGATCTTGGCCAAAAGGTCGAAAAGCGATTGCGCGGAGTAGAGAGAGCAGCTTTCATGAGAGACTGGGTTCTTTTTCGACTTTAGCGGCGGCGGCAGGTAGGCACTGTGTTGTGAGTGGGAAGATCACGAGTATGGGCAATGCACTCATGATCAACCAAAATGCTGTAACTGTGGTGGGAATCACAGTGTGGCCTATGGGGAATGTGAAGTGATGGAAAGGGAAATAGAATTACAGCAAGTAAGAGTTCAGAGTAAGATCACGTATGCAGAGGCTGTGAAGATGGTGAGTCAGAGAAGATAAATTGAGGAGATATTGAGGAGATTGATAAAAAAGTTTAAAGCAATATTACTAGAAGCTGCTAATCAGTCCATTTCTAGAAGTAAACGAAGAATGAGGAGGAAGGCAGATCCCTGGTGGACGGAGGAGTGTGGTAAAGTAGTGAAAGAAAGGAATAAAGCTCTGATGATATTAAGAAGAACTCATCATTTTTAGAACTTGATAAATATAAGCAAGCACAAGCAAAAGTTAGGAAAATGATACATACAGCAAAAAGGCGATCAACACCTGTGGGTGATGTTTGGAAAATCATCAGAAGGAATCAGAAGGGAACAGCAGCATCCAGTACTGAAGATGGGGGGGGGCAGCAGTGTCTGGTGAAGAGGAGGCAGAGATGATAGTGAAGGCACTTACTCAAATCCATAGTTCTGATAACTTGACTGAGGAGGGGAAGAGAAGAGAGGAAGAGAAATGACTAAATCAGCTCATCCTGGAATAATAGACTTAAGACTTAAGTACAGGTTACTTTGCAAGAGACGACACCAACAGTACAATGGAGGCTCCATTTACTTTGGAAGAAAGAGCAGGACTAACATCTCCTGGGATGGATGAAATCTGTTATGTAATGTTAAAGCATTTAGATGTTTTAGCATCGAGGAAGTTGTTAGGTTTTGATAATAAAATATGGGAAGTGGGAAAATTTGGTTGGAAAGAGGCAGTGATTATTCCTATCAGGAAACCAGGGAAGGGCCCATCTAATCGAATGAATTATATGCCAATAGCACTGACGTCACATTTAGCCCCCCACCCCTCAGGATTATGTGAGCACTGTCAAGTGGAGGAATCAGTGGAGCATGTCATGTTTCACTGCCAAACGTACTCTCGAGAATGAGTAACATTAGAGAGAGAAATCAGAAAGCTTGGAGTGGAAGAAATGAGTTTGAAAAATGTTTTTGATATTGGGTTAGGAAGACGTCTACATTATTTGAAAAAATCTGGGCAATAGGTGGTGGTAATGCACCTTAACGCTGGTTGCCACCCACCATAAAATCGAAGAAGAAGAATGGTAGGTTTTGCTAGTGATGGGCAAAACAGTTCATTTCAGAGACTCAAATCGCTAGAATCAGTTCATTAAAAAGATTTCTTCAAAAGATTCGTTCACTGAATCGTTCAGTGCTTGGGCAGAGTCTGCGTACTGCGTAGTCCGACTCACTCAGTGAACTGTGTGTCGCTGTCGCTTTGAGAAACGTGCCAAAATTTGTTTACAAATCTTGATATTTTAAACGTTTCCTTGTTGAATATCAATATTGGAGTTGAACGCTGGTTTTAAATAACTTTAAAGTCTTAACTTGCTGGGCCTGATTCTGGCAGTTTGAGCTGCTGATTATCACTCAAGATCACGTCACGTTAACACACTGTGTCTTGTAGCCTTCAGTGAACGGATCACTCAACTTGCATCGTTCCCTCGCAGTTTAAGGATCCACATGTTTTCTTTCTTCCATATTGCAGGTTTCACCATGCATTGTAAACTTGAAAGGTGGTGAGATTAAAAAAAAAGTGCATTTTCCCTGTCAAATAAACAAATAAGGTGTAGGCCTATGCAACTAAATGTCAGGTTTTTTTATTATAGGCTACTGAAATCAAAACACAAAATTATAAAAGTAGGAAATATAAATTAGAGTGCAAATAACAATATCAACAGAATCTGTGCACACTGTTATTATTTTCAACGAATCACGACACGTTCACTCGCTGCCTCGCTCGGCGCCCCCCGCCCATTAATAATTAACCCTACTGAATCAGCGCAGCAGAACTGGTTCACAGGGGACGAATCATGTTCACTCGCGGCAGTCCCTCCCCCTCCCTGCACGCTCGCTGCTGATCAGATCTGTACGAGAGCTCAACTGAACTGAGAAATGAACGAATCTTTTCAGTAAGTGATTTAGTTCAGTTCGTTCACCCAAAAGATTCGGTCTTTTGAACAAATCGTTCACGAATGACACAACACTCGGTTTTTCCATTGTCGGTTCTCCTATGGAATATGGATGCTGCATGTATTTCTAAATCAATACAATGGAGCAGTCTGTATTATTTTGTTTTATGCAGAGCCTGTACATTCATCCCAATGTCCACCTGCTTTGTTGTTGCGATCCGCTAAGGAAGGACTGGTGAATCCAACATACAGCATTATTCATATCTCCAGCACAGACAGATGTGGACAGAAGAAACTTTGACACATTCCAATGTTATTTGCATGCAGTGACATAGCCTGATACATTTAACCATGTGAACTGTAGGCGTTGTCTCCTCGCATAATGGAAACCACGAAGGAATTTGACCACCGGGGTGTTGCGGAGGAGTCAGAGGACGATGTATGTCTGGAGGACAGGAGCTACACCGACGTTCTGCTGGATCTGAGCGACGAGTGGTCCCGGAAGGAACAGGAGCCCTATGATCTGTACTACTCCCCTGGCTGGGATGAGGCTGTAAGGAACAATACACTACTCACTCACTACTACACCGACCTACTTTATGTCTGTGTCCAGTAGCGAGCCTGTTCTTTCTCTCTTGTACAATGTCAATAATTGTAATGACCAGCAGCACACGAAGCATTAATAAAGATGCCCATTTAATGGCCACATTACTGTGTTTCACTTAATGAGCATGGTTAGTTGGTGTATTGTTAGACCAATCCTTTTTCAAACAGATATTTTTCGTCTTCACAATTGAATACTCACACCAGCTTTAAATATCAAGGATATACTATTTGCTCACTATGTATGCCATGACACAGTAGCCCATGATTGACCTGGTAGGTAAATTATCCTCCACCCAAGCAATTTAGCTGAATACTTCTAATGCTAACAACCATATGTCATCACGCATAAGTTGTGTGCATGTTATGTACTAACAGCATGTGCTTCTGGGACAGGTCCGGGGCTGGAGAAGAGTCGCTCCGCTGGGCGGCATCTTTCTACCACAGAGAAGGCAGACGAAACCCAACAATGACAAGCAGCCTCCCCATTGTCTCCTGTCTGTTGACATGAGGTCCTCCAAGGCCCTCAGCTTGGACAGGGTCCCTGAGTTCCGCCCTGAGCCGCAAGTGAATCCCCAGGACAGAGGTGTGAACAACGCCGCACCATCAGGTCTCCCCACTGCGCTCTACAGTAACACCGCCGGGTCTGCTCTGCTAAACGAGGCCCCTCAGTGCCACTTCCTTCTCAAGGTCAAGATGGTTGACGACACAGTGGTTTCGAATTCGAATTCTAAACACCCAGCAATGAAGAGTCGGTACTATGACCTTGGGCTTCCCATCAACAGCTTCCCAGTGCTGCCCCCTGTAAAAACACCCCAGTTGAAATCCCAAAGAGCCACCCACCAGTTCAACTTCGGGGAGAGTGCCGCAGGAGGGATCTTGGAGGCAGGCGGTGTGGTGCCATGGTTAGCCAGGGAGAACAGGGGTGGAGAGAGAACAGAGGAGACAGGAGGAGTGGCCTCAGTGACCAACCCAGAGCCATTAAAGGACATTTACAGAGCTCCTCCTGCCGTGTACTATCCATCTCAGGAAAACCGGCGCTTGCTCAGCACGTTCACCATGCCGATCCGGAAGAGGTACGAGGTGCCTCTCAGCAACATAAGCGACATAGTGCAACGGACTACCATCTGCATAGGGAAGCATTGGACACAGGCGCTGCGGACTGGCAGTCAGTACCGCTGGCACGCAAAGTCAACCACTCCACAGCTGCCAATTCTTATAGGAACCAAGGTCCCGATTGTGTCTGGCCAAAAAAAGACCACTTTAAATACCCTATTGCTGTGCGCACACTCACCCTAAAGGATGTCAGTGTTTTTATGTGGGTAGATTTGCCTGTACTTTAATGCCCAACTAATTACATTAAATGTTTCTTTCTAACTATTCTAGTTGCCCAGCATGTGATATGCTGAAACAGCAAATCATTCAGGATTATTGTTACAGATATCGAATTGCTGTAGTAAAATTAAAAACATTCAGAACGTATCAGATTTGTAATTGAAACTAACTTAATCTTCAGTGTGTGGACACACACACACAGCAATATTGTTTGAGAAGAGGGCAGTAATACACAGTTCCCCTAGTTTACTGAGAGCATTGCAGCTGTACAGCTTGGACAAAGAAACCAACAATGCAATGTGGAACTCTATACATTTAAGCAAACACCAAAAGGCCTCTAATAAAAATGCATTGGAAGAAAATATTACTTCTCCATGCAATTACTCCATGGAAAACGCGGTACTACACTGGGAACTATTTTCAACATCATTTTTAAGCTTTTCTTTTATGCTCCACTGTTACGACCCTTGGTTGTATTCTAGTGTGTATTGTGTATTGTGTATAGTGTGTAATGTCCTTGTTAAAGTGTGTGTGTCTATGCCCACATGAGTTCAGTTATGCGCCAGGAGAAGGTGGCCGTTCCTGATTGGCCAAACACGTTGATGGCATGTCTGCAGCTGATTGGCTCCAACATAATACACTGCCCTTCAAATACGGAGTGAACCCGCCTGAAACTTGACAGTGTCTCCATTTCTATCCCGCAACCCGAACTATAGACTGTGTAGCTCTGTGTATGTGCATTTCGGTATTGTTAAGCGCTAAGATTTCATTAGAAGCAGTAAGAGTGGACCGCCAGGTTACTTTGCAAGTTGTTTTTCCTGTGTTTTGATTTAGGAAAGATATCCCTCTTATTTTTTAGACCATAGATAGGATATACCTGAAGCCGCTTTGTTTGGTTTGTTGTTTTGGCCTTGGTCCACTCTGAAGCCTGTGCTTACACTTTTGTGTTATATTAAATGATCTCCTTTTGATTTATATCCCGTTGTTGTGGTTGGTTTTGCAAGGTGGAAATGGAGAGTCCACCTTGTGTTATGCCTTAAACGACACTCATCGATGGGGCAGAACATACATCAACCTATTAGAAACAATATCCACCCCACAGTACAAGAAAGGATTTGAAGGTGAAATACTTACAAAATAAAGCAAGTTAAGATTTGGGCACAATGCCATGTACATTCTTTAGGTTTTTTTAGGTGACACCCCCTAAAAACAGAAAAATACTCGATTAAGGCACAAAAATAAAGGAAATACTCTTGCATAAAATAGTCTTGCACATATGTACATGTATATTGTTCCCTAGAAGACTGAAAAGAGTGTTCGTGCAAATGAGGTAACTGATTACAAGTTACAGTATCTTTCATTCAAAAAAGCTAACAAAAATAAATAAAAATCAACAAAAAA
Organism: Malacocephalus occidentalis; assembly: GCA_900312585.1. Lineage (NCBI taxonomy): Eukaryota > Metazoa > Chordata > Actinopteri > Gadiformes > Macrouridae > Malacocephalus > Malacocephalus occidentalis. The sequence continues at coordinate 8,505 of OMOU01075779.1, read as the reverse complement.
GACATGCATCCCATTGGTCAAAGAGGGAATTCAGTAATTAAAGATGGGGGAAATTTGATGTGGTTGGCAAGCTCAACCACGGTTCTCTGACTGGAAACAGAGTAACTAAACTTGACTCTAATCCTCAGCTTCAGTACAGATGCCACCACCACAACCTTCTTAACTTTGGCGTGCATCTCATAGAGATTTCTAAGTCAGACGACCATTGGCTGTGTTCCAAAATCTAAGCGGAACTACGGGAACACTTTTTCCACATAGCTCTGAAGGCCTTTAGGATAAACGGCATCCTCCTGTGGTGAAAAGAAGACGTACACACTGGCCAAACGGATGTTGATGCATTAAAGCCAGGATGTGCGCAATGTGGGAAAATGTAATCCCTCTGTGCCTGCTGAAAAGTATAGAGATATCAAACAAACAACAAGATATATGCTGATAGACAGTGCTTACCAACCCACGGTGTTGGTGGTGACCAACACCGTCTATATATTTATGTCACCTTCTGTATATGGATAAGAAACATGAAACAGAAAAACACAGTTTCTCGTTCGTTACACAATGAAGATAAATGGAAATAGAATCATTTCAGGAGCAATTGAGGTCAATTAATACCCAAGTATATGTTTACAGTTTCTTTTGAGTATGAAGAAGCCAGAGGTAAACGAGATTAGATTAGATTAGATTCAATTTTATTGTCATTGCACAGAGTACGCATACCAGTACAACGAAATGCAGTTAGCATCGAACCAGAAGTGCAAAGTAGTAGCAACAGTATAACAACAGTATGACAAGTATAACGACAGTATGACAGTGAACGGTAACAGTGACAGTAGCCGTATGAGCAGAATATACAGAGAATGTACACCATCTACAGGGATATACTGAATCTGCGGAGTGCATATAGATTTGTCTGTATATAC
>OMOU01075776.1:0-15617 GCA_900312585.1 Malacocephalus occidentalis | reverse complement strand
GCATAGTATTCATAGAATGTATGCCTCATTAATATGGATAAATCTCATGCTTGTGCTTGTGTGTCTGGTCATGGTTTTTAATTTGGCATGTCTTCCTCCCTCCCTCTCTCCCTCCAACCCATGGCTATGACTGACTGTCCCCAACCATCTCTCGCTCCTATTTAGTCCTCCTTAAAAATATAGAAATGTAGGGAATCACATTGATATTCAACATGAGGCAATATACAACGGGTACAGAATAGTGCAGAGGCTAAGGTAGAGGCTAAAATGTAGGATTCTGTTATTTTCCCTCAGCAATCAAACAGCTGATCTTGTGAATAATCCTGACTCTGCATAAAAACCAGCAGAGTCAGCCATGATGACAACCCATGATGCCTCCTCCACAGAGATAGATAGAGAGATAGAGAGAGAGAGAGAGAGAGAGAGAGAGAGAGAGAGAGACAGAGAGAGAGACAGAGAGGAGCTGACCCACTTCCACTCTCTCCACAACACCAGACAGATATAGCTTGTTGAGGAAGACTTTTGTTTTACAAAGACCTCTACTTTACATTCATTAAATCTGACTATAGCCGCCCAACGAAAACATGTCTGTCGCAAAGCTCTGCTCCCATCAGCAGCAGGAAGAGGAATTCAACATCTAGGTCACCTGAACTTTGAAAGTAAAATAAAAGCACATTGTGAACAAAAACACATTTAATTAAAAGTACTAATTTGGTCCTCCGCCACCCATCTGGTGAGCGGTGAGCCATACCTGGGTGTCTGCGTTGAGCACTTTGATCCTCTGGGTGGAGATGAAGAGGTCCACCTCTACCATTGGCTGGGACTCACCCTCCGGGGCCTATAGGATGACACGAGTCACATGAACACTGCGGGTCTCATTCAGTCTCTCAGGAACTCTGATCACACCATAGACTCTATAGAAAACTGTGTCGCTGTGTTACTGCATTACTTCTAAATGTTAACACGGGAAGAAAGGAAAATGACCAAAACTGTTTTTTTGATGGAAAGAAGATTTAGTTAAACGTATGTCACATTAAGGAGTAGGTAGGAGTTAGGGCATCTTGCTAAAGGACGTGTACAGATAAACTGCAGTGCAGACATTGTTGTTCAAACTCAGTACATTTAAGCTGGGAGTCCAACGCTAGAAGACAAGATGACCCTGCCCCTTAATAACAACAGTGTTTTAGTCTCCATGACTCTTTACTAGACTCTGCAGCCAAAATTCCCATCAGAACACCCAGCATGTGGTTGTGAGTGTGCGCATGTGCGCGTGTGCGCATGTGTGCATGAGTGAGTGTGTGTTTCTGCTGACCTTGATGCGGTCCACAGCCTCCTGGGCCTGGGTCATGCGAGCGTTGGTGGACAGGCTCTTGTCCGAGCGGATCTGGGTGGAGCCCAGGTACTTGGCCCCAAATATGATCCCGTCGATCAGGTCCTCCGGGTCACATGGGCCTGGTACTTCAAAAACAAGGAAAACACACACACACTCATCCACATCAATTGATCCCACCTTCGACTGGACGTGACAAATGGAAACAAATATTTGTAAAATAAAATAAAATACAATTAAAAAAAAGTCAGTACTGCTGATCTTTTCTTACCATCTTTATACGCTGGGTGGTAATCCTCACTCTTTAAATCAACAGAAAAAGAAAACAGCAACACAAAAAAATCATAAGTGGGACAGAGGAATAGAGAACTTAACAGAGGAGACAAAATAATGAATAAATGGGTAATAACAAAAATAAGAATCTAATTTGGAGATTAACAAGGAATGAACCCACAGATTACTGACCTATATTTAAAAAAACTGAAAAAAATGGTCCATTTGGTCAGTTTAGCTACTCTGTGATTCGTTTAAAACAAGTGGAATTAGTTTAACAAGAGAATATTGCGAGAAGCGATCAGAAATAATGTTCAAAACAATAAAACTAATTCAAAACACTAAAACCTAGAAAACATGAAAAGGGCCAAACCATAATAATGACGACATTACACAGCAACTGGGACCAGCACACAGCAAGACAACGGGACAACGTGTCCTCCACCCATACTGACCTCCGCCTCGGCCCCAGAGGTTTGCTGCACCTCCTCGGGCTCCCTCTTCATCCACACCGGCTCGGAGAGCTGGTCGTCGGGCGGCGGGGCGGCATAGGAGCCCGCCCTGGCTGGAAGCTGCCAGTCGCTCCTGTAGTGACGCCAGAACTCATGGGCCTCATCCTGGCCATAGGACACCGACACCACTGCGTCAACGTCACCTCTGGTTGACCGGCTGCTGTGGTGGTGCTGCTGCTGCTGCTGCTGCCGGTGGTGCTGCTGGTGCGGCTGGGGTTGGAAGGGTGTGGCTGTGATCTCGGTACACTCCAGCAGACCCAGCAGGTCCTTCTGGTGGTCCTCGGAGAAGAGGAGCCCAGTGGTCTCAGTGACGGCGGGGGCCACGTCCGTCAGTAGGTAGGCCGCTCCCGAGGGCCCCTGAGGGCCTGTATCATCAGAGCGGTGGTGGTAGCGGTGGTGTGTGTGGGCGTAGGGATCAAGGTCAGAGGTGCAGGCAATGGAGTCGGGGGCAGGCTCCTCCCCCATGCGCTGGAGCCGATTGAGGAGGGTGTGGATGTGGGTGTGGTCTTCGTCTCCCGGTGTCCTGTCCTGAAGCTGGCCGGCCGCGTCTTCGACCATATACTCTTGCTCACAATGTACCTCCTCTCCCTCCTCAATTACCTCCTCTTCTGTGGTGAATCTACCGTTAACCCCTACTTGGTCCTTACCTCCCCTCACATCCAGTTGCCCCACCATCTCTTCCTCCTGCTGCACACCCATCAATGGAGTAGCCACTTTACACGTGTCTGAAGGCGGAGCCAATTGAACCAGCTGCCCCTCCTCCACCTCTGCTTTAAACCCATGCTCCCCCACACAAGATGAAGGAAAGGTGGCCTCATCGAGGTCCTCCATGGAACCGGCTTCGCTGGAGGTGTCAGACCTCCAGTCTAGAGGAGGGGGCTCCATCAGGTTCAAAGAGCCCAGTAGGTCCTCCACCGCGGCTACGGTCTGGCTGCCACACTGGGCCCCTGCAGAGGCCCCGGCGCCTAGTCCGCCTGGGGCTGGACACACTGGCGGCTCAGCGGTGCAGTGGTCGGACTCCATTTCCGCTAAGCAGCCTATAGGCATAGAGGAGTCAATGGAGGCGCGCGTGTGTGTGTGTGTCTGTGCTACTTCACTTGACGCAGTTACGGAGACACACACCACATAGGTTTGGATTCACTGCTTGAACTGAGACACAGGCTTCCCAGCGATTTGGCGACACTGTTACGATATAAAGACGTGGATACAATAGGCTATATGCTATAGCATAGGAGCTGCGCTGCTGCAGAGATTCAGCAAAATGCATGGAGCCATTCAAGTGCAAAGTTTAAAGTTTATAAAATGGTCTTGTCACTGACTGTACATCTGACTGATAGCAGATCGATCCGAAAGCAGAGGCTTTAGGTTCAAAGTGCACATGTGTGCATTTATCAAGCATCACCTATAAGATATGGTCCAGTCAGCTGTGATCAGTAACACAACTTTCAGAAATGACCCATCCAAAACAACACGACGTTACTAAGATTTTCCATTAAACATTATAATTAGTACAGACTGGTATGATATATTGATTATATAGCCTTTATTAGCTCCAATTAGCTCTTTACTGAATGAATGTGCCCATTGCCTTTTCTTCCCTGAATTGAATGCATCAACGCATCAGAGCTGAATCTGGAAAGTTTAATTGGAAAATACTTTGCTCACTCACCAATTCGCTGTGTTGTCTTTGTCGGCCTGACTGTGTGTTTCTATATACGAGTCAACTCCCATAGGATCCGCAGAGGCGACGTTGTTTGGTGTCAAACTAAAGTTGTATGTTTCACAGCAACCAAGGATAGAAGTTCACATTTAAATTTCAACATCCCACATAAGTCGTTTGTCCAAAAAAAGTATATATTCTCTCCATCCTGGCGGACACAGCTGCTGAGAAGCCGATGCACACAAACACTACTCGGACCACGTCAATAAAATGCGCATGCGCGACACATGCGTCAAGATCAATCGAATGTCGAATAAGTGATTCAAGTCAATTTAGTTCATTGTATTATATTGGACATTAGTACAAAAATATAGAATATAACGTAATTCATTCATTCATTGGTGTATTTTGTATGGCTGTGTATTATAAACAATGTCCATTCGTGCTTTGCGTGACCAGGTTAAATGCATCTCTTACAAACCATGAAAATGTATCTAAAAACGCAACAAAACTAAATGTTTGTTTATGGATGGATATGAAACAAAAATTACATCCTGAAGGACACGTTCAAGAAAACAAATTCACTATTTACAACCCTGAATTTAAATAATAAAAAAATAGGCACACATTCTTCAAGATAGCCTCATCATGCATTGGTGAAATCTGATGATTCATGTGCAGATAAAGGTGGACTCATTATTATGAATAATTAAAAAATAATCAAACAGTTTTCCATCCAAGGGCAGAATATCTCCCTTTCTACAAAAAAAGTCTGTTACAAATACTCAATGTAATTATTTTCTTCAATACTGGTCCAATTAAGTCCAGGTAAACCAATGCAAACTCTCTTATTGGCCACTGTTGCTGGCATTCATCTGGATCAAGCCAATCAGAGATGAAATGGTGCCCATTAGCCCAACCAACCAATTGGGAAATTGTCCCGCCCACAGAAACCCAGGTGGCATCCAATGAATGGCGTTGGTGAGGTCAGCCATGCTGCTGAGAATAGTGAGCACCTCCCCTCTCATCTGCCTCTGGAGCTGGAGTCGACTGGAGGAGCCGGCCTCACTGTAAACACAAATGTTTTCACGGTTAGCCGCTTTGTATAAAAAGTGTCTAGGGCAGGGCATCTCATGTCAAGGACGGCTACAGGTAGGCTGTGGACACTTGGGCATTGAACCCGCAGCACCACTCGGCTGAGAGTCTAAATAAATCAATAGACAAGATCTAAACTGGGAAAAGCCGAGCTGGTGTCGTACCTGCTTCCCTTCTTTAGTTTCCTCTTCAGCAGCACTAGAAGTCTGATGGACCTGGAAAAGAACATAGTTAAGACGTTTCACTGGAGAGGGAAGGGAGGGGAAAAAGAGATAACCAAGACGGAAATTAGCAACACAAGTAAACACTAATGTAAACCGTCAATGTTGGTTTTAATGTTGTGTTTCAGCCTACTTTACATACTACACAAATATGAATGGAATGTATTGTTTTTGTACGTGTTTGTGGGCGTGTTTTCTAGCTCAGGGTCTTGGACGGGTGACATCCCTTCTGTCTCTTGAAGCCCGGATGAAGGGCGCTACAAACACAAGTGACTTGATGTTTACCGAAGTGTTCCTAGGAGCAGGGAGGCTCCCCAGAGCACGGTGCTGAACAGCCACCAGCGGTCCGACGGCGTCCGGATGAGCTTAGCGTCCGCGGCCCAGGCTATGTGTTCACACGGGTAGTACAGCTGGTCGGCCACGTTGTTCAGAACGGAGATCCAACGCAAGCCACCATCCGTCTCCTGAGAATTGATTGACGGGTCACAACATCTGAATTTCACATTTTTTATTGTTTTCCTTTTATCTTCTTGTCTGTTTAAAGTGAATGAAAGGGGATGCCATTTGATGGAGGCTTTTTTCCAAAGCCTTGGGAACACTGCTATAGGTACGCATGTCTAGTTTACATGGTTCTTGTTAACACGTACAGACTATGAATAGAGAAGCAATTTTTACTATTGACAATTTAATTGACGCTTTCATTCAAAGCATCCAAAGATACATCATCAATGATTGAAGAGCGGGTAAGGGTTTGGGTATATTGCTCAAGGGTTAGGGTTGAGGCGGCAGGGTTTCAGCAGGTTTCACCAAGTCAAATTTAAGACTTTTTAAGACCTTTTTAAGACCATTATGAATTCAAGACCTATATCATGACATAATAAAACAACAACATACAAAAGAAAATGCAGTCACAAAAATACTTGCAAAGTAAATTAATTTAATCAAATGAACAAAGTGCTGAACACAGGTTAGATGCATTGAACTACAGAAAAAAAATAACACAAAGTCTGGAGGTAGTAGTGCTGCTAGTGGAGCTAATAGTGCTGGGTCCGGGGCTGAAAAACTGGCTAATGGTTCAGCGAATTTAAGACTTTTTAAGACCTTCAATTTTGATTTTCAAATTTTTGACTTTTTAAGACTTTTTAAGACCCCGCGGAAACCCTGGGAGGCCTACTGTGGACATTGAGGTTCATAGCAGGACAATTTGTGCAGCAGATGTGGAGTGTGTGACATGCATCTACTGCACTACCACCCTGCTTTCCCTGTGAAGAAACAATGCACAGGAAAGGAATATGCAGGAACACACAGGTAGCTCAAGAGAACATAGCAGAGGAAGTGACTGAACTAATTGAATAACTGAATGACTGAATGGCTGAAACTCTCACCTCCGGTCCGAGGCCATAGCTGCGGGAGTAGGCCAGCATGGACAGATCGTCGAACAGCCGCAGCACTGTCCGGCAGTGGCTGAGCTGAGCGGAGAACAGAAGCAGACTCTGGCCGAGAGCCGGAGACGAGACGCTGCTGCTGCTGCTGCTGCCACCAGGCGGCGTCTTCTTTTCGGACAAGACCCCGCCGACCAGCTGGGACCCGTAGCATATCGTCCTGATCTGAGCAGACACAAACAAAAACAGACCAAATATCATATTATTATTGCACCAACGTTGCTTTTGAGGGAGTTACATATAGATAGCGTATTTGCCATGTGTGTGTGCAGGCCTACTGTTTAGTATATATAGTATACATATATCTGGGTAAACACCATAGATAGGAGGTAAACACTCACAATTTTATCTCTCCCTCTGTACGATTCAAGTAAATCGACCAATGATTCGAGAGAGTCTTGCATTTCAGACAGACTAGACTGGACTCGGTTTGCGAAATGACTGATAGAGAAGAACACAACTTGACTGCCCCGGCTACGTTATGTCGGTCAACATGTCACGTTATGCACCTTTACTGCCAGCTGGGTTTTGCAATAGGAAGTGGATGTCGACCCGGCCAGACAGTAATAGGCACACCATTATACATCGAACGGGACCCGACCAGACACTAATAGTCACACCATGATACATCGAACGGGACCAGACACTAATAGTCACACCATGATACACCGAACGGGTCACCAAACGCGCGTGCACGTACACGTTGTGAGTTGACGGGCCCGTTCTGATGAACACGTGGCATAATGTACCGTTAGGCCTCTCACCCACTCAATGGTGTTCGTCATGGAGACAACACCGAAACAGTCAATCTATTTGAACTATTGTTAAATAATTTAAAATTGTAAATATTTACATGGAAGATATTATAGATAAGATATTCTTTCTTCTCATTCTAATTCTTTCCAAATTATAAGCCTACATAGAATCATAAAGATCGACAGATTCTACAGAGGTTTGGGGTCGGTCAATAGGTGCAATTGCACTGAGTGAGTGTAGAAAGTTCAAAGTTCAAAGTTCTTTTATTTGTCAAATGTGCTATATTGACATACAGCACAGATGAAATTACATGCCTCTCAGGCCCAGGTGAATTTGTGTACAATGATTTAAAATAATTCTATTGTATAGGGTGACATTCTACACTTTAACTGGATAATTGCCTTGAAGCAAAACTCTTGTTTTCCGAAAAGATAAGAAGTTGGTTTTTTTAATATGAAATAAAGAAAGCAAAACATATTGGGCCATTGGGCCTACAAGAATGTATTTATTGAAAATAAAGAAAATGATATGTTTATGATAGGCCTACCATGCAATGAACAAAGCACATTGTGTATTTGATTCTAAAAGCAGAAATACAAAAACTGTACAGCCGATACACACACACACACGTGTGTGTCCATGACACTGGTGTATGTCTTTCTGTCACTCTGTATCTCTATGACCGCGACAATAAAAGACGGGGGTTGTCCGTCTGATTCTTCTTCTTCTTCTTCTTCTTCTATCTGTCCTCCTGGGTTGTATTCCTCTCTGTTTCTGTGGGTGGTCCAACCACAGAAAACACAGAAGGGCTTCTGGATGTTCACTTCAGGCTTCAGTGGAGAGTATCATTATCATAAACACCTATGAACACAAAACAAACAAAGTATTCAGTTTTAAGTGAAATAGATGCTCAATAGTATAATAAGATAAATGAATGACATCATGCGGAATGGTGTAAACCTTACACGTGCATGTATACAATGTTACAATGTTAGCAATCGCTTCCAGTGTCAAAATAAAATAAATCTCACCATTAAAGTGGTCGATGTCATCATAAATATCCCCCTCCCTGTAAGGAACAACAAGAAGATGTATATAAACTTCCAGAACCAGAATTACTGTACATGGTCAGAACTAACTCAGAGCTTTCTGCTCAGGGCTCTAAGAATGAACAAATTAAATGGCTGAATGGAACACTTACATTGGCAGAAGAAGAGAGCGAGGCACATAGCCAACTGTTAAGAGGAAGACAACAACCACAAACAAAACTGCATTAACGATGAGTGGAATTTAAAATGAAAAGCACGACTGTACACATATTACATCACATATGATCCTCATATAATTGAACGAGGAACAACATAAAGCTCGTCTAGATATCAGAGGGCAAAATGTATAGTTCTGTTTTCATATTGACACACAGTATATATATATATATATATATATATATATATATATATAGAGAGAGAGAGAGAGAGAGAGAGAGAGAGAGAGAGAGAGAGAGAGAGAGGGAGAGTGTGTGTGTACTGGCACACAATACCAGGCATCTGGGCATTGCTACAATGGAGATTGTGGTGCCAACGTACATTTGCCAATGTGGTTTTGGCAAAGAGCCATCTTTGGGTTGCTGAGCTGCAGGACATCCAGGATCTCCCCCTGGGCCACGGCGAGCTCCTTTGCCTTGGGCCTCGTGATGATCCCGTTCGGATCCACCATCACAGTGTGGAGTGCCTGTATTGGCCCTTCAAACTGGGAGAGGAGGGGATATAGAGAGTGTTTGGAATGGAGGGAGATAGTCGATGCCTTGCACGAGGGCAAGATATTGTCCAATATATATGCAATGTATGTCATTTTCAAAGGGATACACAATAGTCGGATAGAAAAAGATTTTGCGCGTCAGTATCTTGCTAAGAATTTTACAAATAATCATAGAAACTTAACATAATAATAACAATAAAAAATGCTAATAGTACATTTTGATGTATCCAAATAGCAGTACCTTATATAACAGTGTATTGTATTAAGTTAGATAATGGAATGGGATTGGTTTGAATAGGAAGTGTATATTTACCTTAAACTTACTTTTCAGCTCCTGTGCCACTCTTGGATCAACACTAGGAACAACACATATGTAAATACATACTGATGATACTGCTGAGGTGACACCAATTCATCTTACCCTGTCATACACCAAAGTAGCATTTGTTCAAGGGAGCATATTTACCAAACAATATTCTGAAATAATAATGGATACCATTCTATAGTTAATAAGATATAGTTTAGATGTTGATGTCAATAGGGCTAGATTATGGAAATATGTGGCAATGGACACTTTCACAGATCGTCCATAAACGGGTAAAGTAACTTCCTGTTCCTGTCATTTTATAATTTAGTCTGTCATTATTTGTGTATATATTTGTATATTTGTACGTATATATTTATATTGATATTTATAATCACACGGACGCATCATTAATGTTATGAGCTACACGTGTTGTGAAAAGGATCCATAAAGAAAGTGATGACTGACAAGTGAGGCTGACAACTGAGGATGCAACAGGCAGCTGATACTAATGAAAACCCTGCAATATTACTCAATATTTGATTGTTCAGCTGTCATCGATTGTGTATTGTTATGTTTGACACCTGAATTCAGGAGGCGGTGGAAAATCTGCCATCTGAATATCATCATAGTCATCTGTAGAGAGAGAGGTGGGGGGGGGGAGGCAGCGAGAGATAGAGAGATGGAGGCAGAGAGAGATAAAGAGTGAGAGATAAGAGAGAGATGAGATGGTAAGAATGAATGAAGAAAAAAATCATATCAAAAAGCATTACAATTTCTATTGAAAATGTAATGTACAGGAAAAATAGATGATAGGTGTTTAAAATGACCACAGTGACTCACCATCAACCGCACTGTTTGGAAAGAAAAGAACAATAATAATGAACAATAACATCAGAAACAGATGTTTGCATTTCCTCTTTATGTACATTTCGATGTTATTATATGATGAGTGTACTATGATGAGTACACGCATTCTACTCTAACTGTGTCTGTGCATGTGTGGATTTAAGTGTGTGTATATACTGTGTGTGTGAGACAAAGAGATAGAGAATGAGAGAGAGAGAGTGTGTGTGTGTGTGTGTGTGTGTGTGTGTGCACATAGGAGTCCCATCCTATAGAGTCACATCCAACCTGTCTGTGTGACCCAATGAATGAAAGGAGTGCTCCCTAAGCTGCGGGGGGTCCGGCGGTGGCGGGGGCAGCGGGGTGGCGGCCTGTTGCCGGTGGGTCTGCTGCGCCTGCCGCCTCACGCCCTCGTAGTCCACGTTCAGGCAGTCCACGCTCACGTAGCCGCCTGCCGGCCCAGGACACAAAAAGCGCTTCAGTAACACACACACACAGGCACACACATGCCATGTAGAGCATGCCTCAGGAGTACCTGTTTGAGACACATTCTCGACATCATGAAGCACATCATGAGTTCACGTCTGTGAATCAAGTGTCCGACGCTGGGGTTCCTATAGTGCATCACTTCCTGCCTCCTGTGTGCCAAGATAGAAGCTTTTTCCTTTCACCCTGGCACTTTCCTTTATTTTGTCAAAATAGACGTGATTGTTTAAAATCTAATTTTGAAAAATCCACATTCTGTGTCTTACGTGCTTTAGTGTGTTCCATGCATTTATGGAAGTCACCTTTTACGTTCACTCAATGTCAAGTTGACTTTGTAGAAAGGAGGGTTTTTTTTACATGGGTTCTCGTTCCCCGAAAATACGCCAAGGTTTTCAAAATACGCCCATCCTACCCACCCCCCTGCTAGTCCCCCCCTTGCTAATAAGGCCAACTCCATCCAAATGCATATTTATTACTCACATTTGCCATTCGGCGAGCGGGCTAACCACTTGCCGCCGGGGTTATCTTTGACTCGAAGGATCTCCACGCTCTCCCCCTGCCGCACCGCTAGGTCCAGTTTCCCGCCCTGCGAGTCCCGCCAGACATTGGCCGTATGAATGACCTCCAGTGGTCCCTTCAGCTGGAGGGAACAGAGATTCCAGAGTTAGTAAATTAGCTTCAGAGTTACATTTTATATAAAGGTAACATATTTACAATGCCTATTTACAGACTATCTCATACATGTATCGTTGATGTATGGCGACTTTTACATACTTGTCTCGCACATATGAGTGTGAGAAAATGTATTGTGATATGTGGATCAACGTTAACATTAGCTTCAGAATTACCCCAAAATCGTACAAAGCGATCCATTATATTTCATTTGCAATTCACCTCGATGTTATTTAAATGAATAAATAACAGCAGCGCCCCTTGAGTACCTCAGTGTACCCCATAGGGGGCGCACAAACCTCCAGTTGCTGATCTGAATTATCCTAAAAATCATGGTCTATGCTCAGACACTTGATGCCCAGACATGCTCAAGTGGAAGGATATCCTTTGGCCCACCGAACCTGAAACTTTTTCCTCAGCTCTTTCTCTTGTTTCTGTTGCTCTTTCTTTTCCTTCTTGCCCAACTCCTGAAGGTTCTTCTCCTTCTTGTGGGTCCTTGTTCCTGGCTGTGGTTCCTGAGCCTCGTCCCTGTTGACCGAGAGGAGAGCGCACATCACACGACCCAGTATAATTCTGCAATCTATCTGCATCTGCATCTATGTAAAGCACCGCTGTTGTTTCAGGGGGATCACACAATGCTGAGGAAACATCAGGACACGATGAACAGTCATCATAGCCGAATATTGGGCTCTGCCCCCTAGCAATGTTAATAATGCAATATATCTCACAATATTCCGAGAGAAAAAAATCACCACGGCCACCATTTTGGGGCCTCATCTTGAGATAAAAGTAACAGGGGCCCATAGTGTACAGAGCAACGCCACTAGATCAGCATTAGTGTTCAGTTCAGCAGAGGTCGGGAGATCAAGAGTATTGGAAGAAATGGACCCCGTCGTAAATAAAATGTTGCTCTAGACTCTAGAGTAGTCGAGAACTTTAAAAAAAAGTCTGTGTCTGTTGGCCCATTACGAGACATACATACACTCAATAAATGCAATCCGTAATTGAATCCGTCCTGCAGTCAATGGGGGAAAATGGTTTACACTTACTCAATACTTTCATACACCTCGCTGTCGTCGCTCTCCTGAGACAAACGGTAAAAGAAAAGGTGCATTTGTAAGTCAAAGCATCTCACAGGTATGTGTTCAACTGTAGCTATGGACTATGATTATCTGATCATGCACCATGGTGCTTCCTCACCCTGTCGTCGTCCCACGAATCTGTGCAGTAACAACACAAAAACATGTCACATGTAAACACAAAGCATGATGTCAACAGGTAGCCTGTCAACATGTAGCATCTAACTGGCCCGCTGTGCATTAACTGAATCATCTTTACAAGGGTGACATTCATGAGGGCTCTCTCTCTCACAATAATCTGAGAACAAAAAAAGTTTGATTTAAACCCCATACAGACAAACTGAAGTTCAGACCTTATGGGTCTACCTGTACAAATTAGCTGATTTGGATTACTTTTAAATGCACTATACTACACATTCACCATGATGTGGAGTTTGACAAAATGACAAAATGATGAAAAAGATAAGAGATAAGTCGTACCATTTTTTTCGAAGGTGTCAACATCATCATACTTGTCTAGGGTATTTTGCCTGAGATTGCTGTACAGCAAGAGCAAGAAAAAACCACATACACACGCACACATACACACGCACACATGCAAGCACACACACACAATAATGTTGACTAGTGCAGTTTGAGGTTTGGTTTGGTTATATTGTGCAATATATTTGCTAAATGCATAGGCCACTAGCCAAGAGATAACGTGTAGTAGCTGTATTTGTTTAAATACAGTGGTGGTTTGGTTGTCAGTCATATCTGTTTTCGTAATGATGTAAATGCTAAGACAAATGCCAATAAAATGCAATTTTACTAACTTGGACATTGGTACTTTTTGGTTTTTCAGTGGTTTCTGGGGTATGGCTCCTTGAGGCAGACCAGGGGGAAATAATATTCCAGGGGAAGACATATTTCTTCCTCCCATTGTTGGAGAACCTAGGAAATGTTGGTAATGTTATGAATCATCCTCAAACATATGCTTGTCTCTTACATCACCTTACATCATTTCAACACATTAAAGTTCACATTTTTAGGTGCTCTTACGAAATGTTTCATTTCTTAAATATTATGTTGTATACATTTTTAAAAAATCATTTTTGATAATTTCAGCTCAGTTCCCTACTAATCATAATCATAATATATCCAACTGTTCCAAGTTTCGAAAAAAAGAGGAGCTATCAGAATCAGTTAATCAGAATAGTCTGTGATTTTCTGTGTGCGTATTACTGGAGCTGCATCTCAGAGATGCCAAGATAGTCCAGTTCGAAAAAGATGTTCTAATTCTTAACGGCAGCTAAAAACATCAAAGCATCAACACCATTTCAACAGATCACAAATCATTTCCTGTTGGATCACACGACAGAAACTCATTATTTACCAAACTAGTGTAGCGGAAGCAGCTTACCGTTGAAAGCTGTGGGCGGGAGGTGTCTCCTCAGGTAGGGCTCCAGATTCACTTGCTGGGGCCGTCTGGGCTTCAGGGGCTGCCGGGATTCCGGTGGAAGGGGTCTCCTCAAGGGAGTCACCTCTTCGATGTGCCCCCGGCTGGCTGGCTTCTGGGCGGGCATCAGAGGCTGAGCGGGGGTGAACTTAGGGGTCTGTGATGGGGCTGGCATACCAGGGACATGGTTCAGCAATACGTTCTGCAGTAACTCCTCCGTCAACCTGACCCGGCCTGTGTCCAACAACCGGGAGGAGAATGTAGGCGGGGCGGGGGGTCGTGGGAACCCCTCCCCCATCGGCGGCAGTCTCACGGGTTGTCCTCGGGGGCTGCTGGGTTGTCCTCGGGGCTCTGCCCGTGGCATCCTGGCTAGCTCTCGGTTATGGGAATTGCTCGCTCCCAGAGGTTGGGGAGTGGCCATGGGCGTGAGGTTGTGTTTAAGACGTTCATTCTCTGGCATGGCAGCTGGGGCGGTCCTTGGCTGGGCCCATGTCCTGAGTCCGGGGCTGGGGGCTTTAGCGAGTCCGCTGTCCCGGCGTGTCGAAGCATCCAGGACTTCTGCCTGCCTGTTGAACTTGTTCAGTAGAGCCTTGACATCCCCGCTCTCCGTCTGGGGACAAGATGGGAAGAGACAGAGCTGAAAGCACTGCCCCAGCCTTTGAGAGCAGAGGAAGTGAGCAGCGTTACGACAAAGAGAAACTCAAGGCATCCTCTTTTGTATGTGTGCACACAGCACCGCATAGAAACACACATCTACCCACACACACAGGAAAACACAGACAGACTGTGCAATATATCTACATTACAGCATTTCCTGTGAGCTTTAGTCAAGAGCGGAATGACTTCAATGCGCCAGGAGGTCACCTGATATCCAACGAGCATAACTGTCTTTAGTCTCACACTGTCTCAACGGTAAAGACAGATTGGATGTAGCCTAATGGTTTGTTTCACAGAACCATCTGGCTAGATGTCATTGAACCCTGTCTCGAAAAGGGTTGGCACTTCAAAAACACTTGTGATTGGATGAACCATCTGGCATTGTTGTTTCTGAAAAAAAGACAGTAGTTTCTCGCTGTTGTCACACCTAAACCATGCACCCATACCTACCAGTAGGATGCTAACCACTAGTGGTTCTGACACAAACGGATCGCTTGAAGCCTGGCAAGACTGATCTTGAGAGCAACAGAATGAAAATTAGCGTTGCTCCATTCAATGTGCACCACACAAACTTTGCAAACATGAGTTAGTCCAGTCTGTCTGCTTTTTTATTTGTATGGCATCTCTTTTCTTTACTTCTAAAGGGGCATGGTGGCACAGTCGTAGTGCTGTGGCCTCACAGCTAGAAGGTCCTGGGATTGATTCCCGCCTGGGACATGGTTGGTTCACCCCATGTCTTCAGTGCTGGGATTTCGTGAACAGCCCTTTCTGTGTGGAGTTTCCATGTTCTCCCCGTGCTCCCTGGGGTTCCTCCATATATATACACTGTATATATAACCCCTCTAAAAACATGGAAGAAGACCATCGCCTGACCAGCGGCGGTTGGAACGAGGTGGTCCCCGGGCGCTGCACTAGCTGCTCACCGCTCCTGGCCTGACCGTGGAGGAAGATGGCCATGGATGGGTTAAAAGCGGAGGACCAATTTCACGGCGACACCTATAGGGGCGTGTGTGTGTGTGGTGTGGGGTGGACTGGGAGGGCCGCCGTGCACGGGTGTACATGCATGGTGTGACCGCGACAATAAAGAC
>OMOU01075775.1:0-14521 GCA_900312585.1 Malacocephalus occidentalis | reverse complement strand
AAGAAAGAAATTTAGATCAACTTATATCAAAGAATAACTTTATTAACAACTTTATTAACTCCCACCATAGTCACAGTAAAGCCAAGCGCTACATACGCTTCGTCATATTTCCTCGTCTTAGCTTTCTGGTGACTTTCGTTTGTCTTATTATCTCCGTCTCTCTCCGCCTTTCTTTTCATCCCTGTTAAATATTTTGCCATGGTGTCTCTTGAGGGTTTGTTCACTGCACTTTATATCTCCTGCTCTGTGCTGTGTGTGCGCATGTCCGTGCAAAACACCTACACAATAGAGCTAATACTCCCTGCGCACACTCTGACAATGAGAGTGCCACTGCCACCTACTGTAGTGGATGTGCAAATACACTTTATTCTAGTACAGTTCCCCGGGGTCACACGTGCCCCCCCTGGGCGTGCCCCACTATTTGAGAAGGACTGCAGTAAAGTGATGTCACTTTCTGATCTCAGGCCAAAAATCTCATTGTGTTTACAGAGTTTACAAAATTGCATCTACAATGTAGTTCTAGTGGAGGATATTCTCTGAACCTCTGTGTGTGTCTGTGTGTGTGTCTCTGTGTCTGTATGTGTGTGTCTGTGTGTGTCCAGGCCCGGCTTGAGGTCCATCACTTTGGCATCAGAGGCTACAAGAAGGAGAAGCAGCGGTCGTTTGAGCAGGAGAGGGCCATCATGCTCGGGGCCAAGGTCCGGAAAACTCCTCCCCCTGTCAGCCATCCGTCAGCCATAAATAACATTGATGTATTTCTATGCTTAACAGCAATATCTTTCTATACCTAATAACAATATATATAACTGCAATCTTTGTATACCTAATAACAATATATATAACTGCAATCTTTCTATACCTAATAATACCAATATATTTCTGTACATAGCAGAAATGTTGTTCTCTAGCTACCAATACTATATTTAGATCTGACCATATTCCCAGCAAATCTTTAGAGTGATCACATCAAACAAACCATATTTCCAATGTGATTGAACTTATTATTATTATTGTTATTTATATTTCACTCCAACATTGGAAGTCGATGTATGTCTAGCTTTACGGGCTTTACGTTCAAAAAACAAATGCCCACAACTTGATGTTGGTGAGATGACCAAAGGGTTCTCTCTCCAATCCCAGCCCCCTAAAAGGCAGTACGTCAATTACAAGATGCTACAGCAGGATCTCCAAGACAAGAAAAGGAAGGCCAAGGAAGAAGTTCAACCTGTGAGTTTCTTTGGCAGCACCGATCCTGAGGCTAACTAGTTCCTGTTAGACGTGGGGCTAACTAGTTCCTGTTAATGTGTTTCATTAATAGTTAACATTTTCTTTCAGTAATGAGAAAGGTGGGGACTCCCATGTCATTCAAATTAGTGTTTGAATTAATATACTTTTTGGATTAGCATTCAGAATGCCATCTTCCACTGATTAGCCCTGAAGCCTGCCCTTAATCTCGCGATTTGATTCGATCTAAATAATGAGATCGTTTAAATTCTGACTTCTGCAGCACCTTTCCCCCCAGAAAACTCTTTTCTTCCAGGTTTGCTCCTCTGCCTTTTGTGTTGACCTGCTCTGTTTTCTATTTTTGTAGGACCAGAAGAAGAGCAAAAAGAAGAATAGCAAGCCAGGGTGAGTGGGGGAGTCTGGGTCTCTGTACTGTATTCTCTCTTCCCTCCATCCCCCGATATCTAGCATGGCTTCCTTGGCAGCAGTGTGGGCAGTGGATCATGAGACACACACACACACACGTTGGCAGTCTGTTGCCAACATGCTCGAATGCAATACACATTCATATCCCTAACGGCGCATGTAGCTAGCTTTTGTTTCGGGCTTCATCTAAAGACATGTTATTGGGTAACTGTAAACCTTAAGCAGAGCCCTTATTAAGCCTCTCTATGGGACCCAGTTTCTGCATCACCGCTGCCTAGAGGAATTATTATCCCCGCCTCCATTTCAATGTTGTCCTCCTAACAGGGACAAGAAGAAGAAGAAGACCACGCCCTCTGTGTTTGGCTCCAGCGCCGGCTCTGCCTCCATGGGCCGCTTCAAAGGGGGGATGCTGACACTCAGCTCCAAGGAGATTGAGAAGATCAATGGGCCTCAATAAGAGACGTTAGGAGCGTGACAGGGAGTCCATGAGGGGCGGGCGTGTGCTGGTTGCTGTTGTTGTTGACAATGACGATGACCTCGTGCTACAGCAGCAGCGACAGCAGAGCTCTGTCTGGCAAATAATATCAAGAAGGCAAATATTCCAAATACCTTAGAGGAAATAGATTTGTATGCAGACAAAGGACATATACATGATTCAGACTTCCAACACAGAGACCGGAGCGGCACTCAGCACCACCAACATTGTTCCCTCACAGTCGTATTTATTTAGTTTTTATAAAACAACACAAAAAAAACAACTGTTTTTGTGTTTTCATTTACACTGTAAAGTTATCCAAACAATAGTTACAATAGCTTTCTTTGTCATTTACAAAGGATGTATTTGGACAAAACCTTTTTACATCTTGGCAGATGGGTGAGGTGGCACAGATGGGACCAAAGGATATTAAAGACGATATATATATGTGAGATAACTAGTGATCGTACTGCAGATGATTACAGATGTGGTATCACTGCTGTAGAAGAATAATCTTCTCTTTTACACACTCATCCTCAATCTAGATATCGCGATTTGGGAGGACCCTGTTCAGTTAGTTCACATTTTAACATGGACACTAACATCTAATATGTACATCTTCAGGAACGCTGGGGATTTATGCATGATTTCCCATTGTCATCTGGCAGGTTGGACTGTTGGGTTGCAGTTTCGAGGAAACTGTCCCAACATAAAATTCAAATACAGGTAGCAGCTTTGATTCTGGTTATGCAACAAATTCTAATTTTCAGAAGAACATATGAAGCAGATAACCCCATGCTTAGCAGTGGCATGGCACTTAAGCTGTGAAGAGTTATCATGATGAGCCACTAATGTCTTGAGACAAAGCTTTTGTTTACTTAATACCAGGTTTGAGTGTTTGTGTATGTAATCTCATTGTTGGAGTTTGTTAGGATTATGTTTGTCGTGAATGATGTCATACTTAGCAAAGGGGTTTCAGGCAAATTACAGAACTCGAATTGTATTGGACAATGTGACTGGAGGAGATGGAGCATCGGCATTGTTAGCCGATTAAAAAAATGGCTGTCGAGGTGACACTGAAGGAAAAAGAGATGGAGAAACTGAGAAGCAGAACTATAGACTTGAATTGTGCTTTTCAACAAATCTAGTTTCTTTTTATCTTCTCAGTTTTATCATAAATAAGTGCCCACTGTGGCTTTTGAAACTCCTTTTCTGCACATGATTGGCCCTGATCACACCCTTCTTAACAACACCATGGAGTCGGCCTGTGGTTGAGAAGAACCAAGAAGTGAGTACCGGACAAGGACACCCGGCTGAACCCTAAACCAGTGGGAGGCCCTGCAGGTAAAGGAAATTAATAACCAACACGACAGTTTGAGCCACCACCACCTGGATTAAGCAACAGGAGCTGGATTTGAGCAGGACCAGCCAGTACACTACAAGCTAGCAACGGCTTCTGCTTGTTGTCCAGACACTGAACTGTCTGAAGAGTTCATCTCAGGAATGAGAAACTTCATGTGCCACTTGATGTGTAGCAAAGCTCTACTTCTTGACCAGATTCAGGAACTTAAAGATGGAAAGTTGGCTAAATCAGCTGAGGATGTAGCGGCTGTTGAACATTCTGATGAACTTTAACAAGGCACCATCCTGTTTCCCTGAGGCCACCAGCAGTGCCACCACATGTGTCTCACTACCAGAACTACGAAGCCCTCCCAGAGTTCCTGATTTCCACAGGTCAGCACCTGTAATTCCTGATTTCAAAGTGGGTTAGCATCCTATAATGTATTAATAATTAAATCTGAAATACAATAGCGAGGAGGAGACGGGTTCATCCAGCAGACAACAGTCTTGGAAGACTCTACCAAAAGATGGATGGAACCCAACAGCTGCGGAAAGGATGAGATTGGGGAGACCAGGTCGCCATTGCGTGCTTCTGCACCTGGATAAGAAGGAGCAGTCCCCAGACAGGAGAGGAGGTGGTGTCCAAGTGTTGCATGGCAGCATGCCTGGATCTGTCAAGAACTGATGCGATGAGTATGGGGGAACCCTGTTTTGAGGTTACCAGGTCCCACAACTCTGCAGTTGATGAGAAGTCTTGACATTTGGGCTGCAAAGACTTGGACTCGAAAGCCTTAGACTGTTGACATGTGTTTTGTACCCAGACCGGATAATGGTAATGATGATGAAAACATCAGGCATAGACATTATGATTGATGTTAAAATGAGTCCCTATTTTTGGCAACAGGGTTGCAAGTCTATGTCGAGATGGTGAATATTAAATGTGTCCATTGATGTGTACACTAGGATTACCCAATGTTATGCTTGCCACATGACTGTAGTAATTGTGGAGAAATCTAATCGATGTAATCCAAGGTGGGGTTTCACTAGTCTCTCTACAGTAGGCCTACTCCTACATTCAGAATCCAGCTTCTGAGTTTCGATGGTTGATAATGTTTGTAAAGATGTGACAATTAAGATGTACCATCAAAAACAGGGCACATACACAATAAACTATTGCAGACATCGTGACGACGCCCCACACAAGTTATCTGCAAAATACCATGTAAATGCATTTATTCGTTTTATTACTTCCCTATGTTGAACAGCAGGGGGCGCGCTGTGATTAAAAGTGGACGTTACAGCACGGTACAGTATTTACAATACAACTTGGGATATTCAATACTTGTCTGTGAACTTCAATGCGTAAACCATGCTGTATAACTCAAGCCATAATCATAAATCCCATTGCTATCTACTTGTGAGTCTCAAAGTACATCAAAGAGCATGATCATGCACATGTGACCCTCTTGTACAAATGGGCTGTTTACACCAATCTGCTGTACAATATTACCTCTTTCACACAGGGGAGAGGAGAATATAAATATTTCATTTAAAATTAAATAAATGAGATATGGCGAAGTTCATAAAAGGCTGATACTATATATCTATTTTGATCAGTAGTTCAAATATATACATGGGACTGTTAAATAAGCATATAATTTAAACTCTAATCACAGTGGTTTGGTTTGAACTTTGAAACTCATTCCCATTACAGGCTGACCTATGCCTTCACTGGTGGGAGAGAAGAAAAGTACAAATTTATATACAAAATAAACTACAAAAATAAAAAATAATAAACAACAAGAATGAATGAATGCACTCATAACTCTTTCTGACATACAACAGTAAACCAAAAGATGTAATCAGGTTTGTATAGATAGCCCTTTGGGGACATTACGCTCCTGGAAGACCATTAAGTCTCACTCCGGCACTCAAAATGGTGCAGAACAAACCCCCTTTTCACAGAGCTGTCGTCGTAGGACCAACACCGGTGTCGCGCGCTTATGACACCGATTGCTCTTCTTCTTTAATGTACGGGGGCAGCACGGGTGGTAGAATAAAACTCTAAATCTCTGTTTGTGCCCCGGTGGTGCATATTCGGTGTTCTGTGTTCATATTCAGCAAAAATGTTGCCTATTTAGGCAGACTTCGGAGGCAGCAAGTCACGTCCCAATCGAATAATCACAAAAGCAAAAAGCTGCCTGCTGAGTTGCCTGACTAGGCAGGTTCTGAAGTCAGCATAAATGTATACTCTAATGTAAATTATAGTGACCTTTTTCTATGGAGAAACCCAGTTTAGTAAATGAATATCCATTTGAAAGGTGGTTGAAAGCAACTGACAAGACTATCAACTGTTTGTATCTAAGTGACGTTGTGACGCATCGCTGCCTTGGAGGTCCGTCCCAATCCGGACTCCTTTACAGGTCACTTCATACAAAAACACCAACAAGGATACGAGGCTTTCGTTTGGAACACAGAATTTGAGGGACCCCTGTGTGTGTTTTACGACAGTGCCTCTTGTGAAACGGCTCTATCCTTATCAGATTCCTATCCGCTCATGTGTAATGGTATAGTAATGGAGCTTAGTAAAAAAAAAACAACTACAAAACCTAATACTGAGAGATGGCATTACCCCAGGGGCCTGGGTGTCACAGCTGGCTGGAGCCATGAGAACAGTTTCATGTCTAATGTCCCCCTTTTTCTACTTTTTCTACTTTCTACTTTTAAGCAGCAGAGAACAAAATTATCATCACAGTCTGCACAGCTTTATGTGCCCTGAACTTATACTGTGGCATCCAGCTTGTAAACATTTTTGCAGCAGAGGGTGTCGTCTTGGTTTTGTCGCTTTGATTGTACCCACCGAGATCTGACCACTGAGCAACAGGTTATCGGGTTATAAGAGCACGTGAAAGCAAGTAAAAGCACACCTGATGGGAAGATCTCAAAACCCGAATATCACTTTCAAACGGGGTACGTGGTTTGTTATGTGCAGCCGCGTGCGTGTGTGTGGACATTGGTCACAGGGTAGGTGTATCGTAAGGGGCTTGTGTGATGCAATATAACTGAGATGACTTGAATAATCATTTGGCCAATGCGATGCCCCCACCCCTGGTTCTCACCAAGCAGGTCCAACTCTGTGGACGTTCACTTTGACTTCACTTGCTCCCTGTGACTTTCACTTCCATTTTGCCCTCCAAAGTGCCGGGCGACCTTGCAGAGGCGGGTGGTGGAGATAAACGTGTTAATCCCCAAAATGCTATAATTGAAATAGGTCCATAAAAAGGAATAAACAGATTGGTACGTTGGTACGTGTCCAGAGCAGGCTCCTCCCCCTCCCCCTCCTCCTCTGTGGGCAGGATGGAAGGAAATACCCCATCCTCGCCGCCATTACGGCTTAATGTTCTTTGGCACCTCCAGGCCAGTCAGGATGGTGACCTGCACGGGACAAACAATGGCCAGAGTGAATTCGTAAGCGGTGTTCACGTTCAAGACGCAATATCGGAATTAAATGTGCATTTTGTTGTTTCAGTCAGATGCATTTATCCAAAGCATGTGCACAGAAGTGACATTCAAAGTGTACAATCCAAGTATAGTACAACCAAAAAATTATAGTACAGTTATAGCACTGTGAAAGGTAGTTAGAATAAAGGCTAACCTTGTTCACGTGATTCAATATTTGAACGACAAACTAGGAAACAAGGAACAAATGTTAGGTTATGGTGTCCCTGTTTCCCAGGATGGCTGTCTGGGAGACGGGGACAGGTGCAGCTCCGTGTGAGGCCACGGTGTCCTTGCTTCCCAGTTGACTGGCTGTCTGTTGCATCTCCATGTGAGACCATAATATCCCCGCTTCTCAGGCTGACTTGTTATGTCTACATGGAAATGCTCCTAACTTCTGCTGTCTTTTCTCCCATCTCAGAGGTGTGACTAGCACAGTCTCAAAGGGCTTTACAGGCCATATTATTATTATTATTATTATTATTATATTAAGTGATTATGACACCCCTCTAGCCCTGGCCCCCCTAAGGGCAAAAAATGACTCCCTTTATTAACAAGGAAGAAATCCGTCCTAAAGAAATACATCCAAAACTTTATATACGTTCCATGTATCTGAATACACTACATCCTACATCCTTCCAAGTGATACTGTCTTGTCACGATCTGCCTCTATCCTGTTTTCTGTTTGGACCTGTTTGAACCCCCTGTTGGACGTTTGTATTATTTATCTTCCCCCTGCTGGGCTTTAGTTTTCCTTTTGTCTTTGATGTGTCTCTGTCCCACCTGTCTTAGTGTACCCCCTTCCTTGTGTGTTTTCCCCTAATGTTCTAGTTTGTTTCATGTCTTACCTGCAGTTTCCTTGTGTCAGTTTATCTGGGTGTTCTGTTCCTTTGTTGTCCCTGCCCCTCACCTGTAGCTGTCTGCCATTTTGTAGTTTTTGTAGTCTGCCGTGTAGTCTGTTCTGTTCTGTTTCCCTGCCCTTGATTGTTGTCAGCTGTAGTCACTTCCCTCGTTAGTCTCCTATTTAAGTTCTTTGTCTGATCATACTCGTTGTTACTTGTCTACATGTCCGTGAGTTCCCTGCTACCCTGCCCGCCTGTTAACTTCCCGCCTGTTACCTGTCTGTCCATTAATGAAATATTTTTTTCGGTTACACGTGCTGCCTGCATTTGGGTCCTTTTCCCGCACCGTTTTGTGACATGTCTTGTGTTAGTGATTCCCAAGCTCGCTGCTTTGCTACAGACAATCCAGAACCTGAACCTTGTAGTGCCGAGAGATGGGAGTCAGAGGCGGGGTATCAAAAGCCAATGCTAGGCATTTAATCGGCATTAACCGGAGGCCGAGCATGACCCACAGAAGCTTATCCACCCAGTTGCCGTCTGTCAAGCCGGTACGCAAAGCCGCCTTCATGGTATGGTGGAAACGCTCGCACAAGCCGTTAGCTTGGGGGTGATACGTGGTGGTACGGTGCAGCCTGACCTCCAGAACCCCAGCAACCATGTTCCAGAGTTCTGAGGTAAACTGTGAGCCATGGTCAGGGGAGAGGTCGAACGGGGTCCCAAAGCGCGCATCCCACGTGCCGATGAACGCCCGGGCCATGTCGGACGATGCTGTCGATGAGAGGAGGACGGCCTCAGACCAGCGGGTCGTCCTGTCCACCATCGTCAGGCGGTAGGTGAAGCCGTGAGAGGAGGGCAGTGGGCCCACCAGGTCGACGTTGACATGATCAAACCTCCTCTCGAGAACAGTGAAAGGTTCAAAAGGGGCCTTAGAATGGTGGTGCACTCTAGCATGTTGACAGGCCACACACAACTCGACTCAGGCATTCACGTCCTTATTTAGTCCATGCCACACAAACTTTTCAGAAACCAACTTCACAGATGGCTTCCTGCCTGGGTGGGAGAGGTTGTGCACCGCCTCGAAAACGGGCCTTTGCTAGCAAAGAGGGACCAGCGGCTGAGGCTGGCCAGTAGAGATGTCGCACAGTAGTTCAGCGCCGACCGTGACCTCCTCCAGGCATAAACCAGTATCCAAACCCTTAAGTGCTTGGACCCCATGGTCAGAAACCTGGTCCGTGCTCATGCGGAGGTAATCGAGAACCTGATGGCCCTGACGGCCCTGCAAACACGTAGGACCACCTTGGACATGGCGAACGAGAGGGGTTTGTGGTCCGTAAACGCCATAAACCTACGGCCTTCCAGCAGGAACCGGACAGCCAACCAGAGGTCGGACAGCCAACCAGAGGCCGAGGAGCTCTCTGTCGAACGCACTGTATTTGCGCTCCCTGGGGGTTAACTGGCGGCTGAAAAAGGCGAGCAGGTGCCAGGCGCCGTCGACCCATTGCTTGTGCACCGTGTCGACGCGTAGTCAGATGCATCGATGGTGATGGCGATAGAGGCCTTAGGTCGAATTGAGCCTCTGCTTACGCAAACAATGCTGCTGCACGAGTCTCCCAAAACCCCGGCAACTTGAGAAAAACGGCGTTATTTGCCATGTTTGGTTCAGTCTCAGATACTTCAGTGAAACTGACGTCGGGGTCACCAATGCAGGAGGCAGGGTATCAAAAATGAATGCTAGCCGTTTAATCGGCATTAACTTCAGCAACAGCTAACACAACAAAAACTTTTAAGGACATGCCAGAATGAATGAATACTTGCGGTGGTCCCGCACACTTAACAGTCCGCGCAGAACCATTTTCTCAAACCATAGTTCTGTGGGTGAATTGTGTTAACACATCACAACTTGAACATAAACTACAGTAGATGACTGCGCAAAACTGTGCAAAACATTGTTTATCGTACACGACAGACAATCGGACGGATAAGCGTGTGGGCGTTCACCTGGACGTTTCTGTTGAGGCTGACAGCGGGCATGAAGACGCCGTCCAGGCTCTGAAAGGCGGTGGGCCCGTGCTGCTGCTTGTTGATGAAGAAGGTTAGCGTGTGCTGAGTCAAGTCCAGCAGGATGCCCACCGTCGCCCCCTTGGAGATGCCCCCCTCGGCTCTGCAGGCGCGCACACACACACACACACACACACATACACAGTCATACATAGACACATACGCACACACACACACAAAACACACACATATGCACACACAGCCATACAAAGATGCACACGCACACACATGCAGTCACAAACAGACACACATATGCACACACACGCATGCACATGCACATGCACACACACACACACACACATACAGCCATACAAAGACACACACACACACACTCACAGTCACAAAGACACACACCCCTCCCCCACCAACTAAAACCACAGTAATAGAATGTGCACCGCTGCATTTACACATAGCAAATCTATCCTGATCTGATATTCAGGATATACTCTAACATAGATCTTATCATTCCCAGTTACACTGACAAGAAAATGGCTGACAATGGCAGTGGTTCACTGACTGGAAAGTTTTTTTTTAATAAAAACCTGAAGCATTCTAGAGCGACAGTATGAACGTTAGCTTTTATCTTCAGCTTCCTTTGACTTCTTTATCTTTTGTAAAATCCTTCATATTGTTTTACTAGCTTTTGTACACAGCCAATAGTACACAGTTCTTGTACTATCCCACTGTGTGATTTGTGTGTTGAACAGCAGAGCGAGCAGAGCGAGAGCCCGTTGGAACATAACAGAGACCAGGGCCATTAGGAAGAGCAGGCGACTCATGAAACACCATGACAGGCACAAACTAAATCAGAGCATGTGGCACGTGGACGAATGCTATTTAATAATAATATTAATATTTAATTGGAAATGTCTATTCTGGTGCATATAGTGAGAAGAGATAGGAGGAATTTAAATGGATAGAGATGAGTGGAATAAATAAAAACTTCTCCCCACACACCAAGCAGCAGAGATAAAATACAAAGTCAAAAGCAAGATAGATTGTTAAAGTCTGAGCGTATATGTGTGTGTGCGTGTGTATGTTTGTGCGTGAGTGTGAGCATGTGTGTGTGAAAAAGGTATAGTGACATAGACCTCGCCCTGCTGTGCATCTCATTTGTAGAAACGTTACTCTCTGAGTGAAATGGTTCTCAAGCAAACCCAAGAGTGCCTCAAAGTGTCTGTGTGTGTGTGCGTGTGTGTGTGCATTAGGGCGCCAAGTACCTATGGGGGGGTGGTCAACACGTACCTGTTGGTGTGCGAGTTGTTGTGCATGAACCAGGAGCGGTTGTTGTCCACGTACATGGCCCACGCCTTGTCGTCCTTGCCCAGCATGGCATCCTTCAGCGTGTTGATGCGTGCCACGCCAAACGCAGGGTCCGGGTGGTTGTCATAGCGATCGATGCACACCTCCCAGTAGTGGACGCCCTTCATTGAGTGGCAAAAGTTGACTAAAGAGACTTTTCACAGATGGTCAGTAGCAGGCTAAAGTAACTTCCTGTTCCTATCATTTTAAAGTCAGGTGGGTTTTATTGATGTCTGCTGCAGCACCGGCACGGTCCATGTATATTTACTAGACTAGTTGTGTCTCTACTGGTGCACTGCCAGACCGACACCCAATGGACCCATCATTAATATTATGAGCTGCACCTGCTATGAAAAAGGTGTACTTTATCATTTATATCCAAGCAGCTCTTGGACATGGGACAGTGTATGGCGACAGCGTGTGTAATAGACACTGAAGGGGGAGGTAACGCTCTGCTTTTTTCTGATATAAGAGAGTACCACTTTGTGCGGTGGTGGGGAGAAATTGTGGAATGAGATTGGCAGTGGCTCAGGTGGTAAAACGGCCATCTTGCAACTGAAAGGTTGTTGGTTTGATCCCCTATGTCGAGGTGGTAAAAAAAAAGATTTTTTTTTGCAGACCGCAATTTCATCACAATTTTACATCTGAGGCAGTAGTACTGTTCAAAAATAGCTGAGTGTGCCCATTCCCTTTTAAATACAAACATACAAATGTATTCTTTTTTCCTCTGCGGAAGAACACAAACACACTTTCACACACACACACAGACCTTTGAGAAAGCGGCGGTCCCCAGCACCACACGGTCATCGTAGCTGTTACAGCTCACCGTCAGGTTCTCATTGGTCAGGACGATGTCCCGGTGTGCAGACATGGGGTCAAAGGTGAACCAAGCCACTGCAGGAAGGGAACGACACACACAGAGTTCATTTTATGCTATAAGTCAGACGCTAACCTGACAAAGCGGGTGATTTGTCATACAGAAGCACCGTCCTATGAAACTCTTTGGAAATGGGCAGGAGGTTTCAAAAAATACTAGGCAGGTGAGTGGCTGAACCATCTGCCTATCACCATGTCCATATAGCTGCCAGTAGTCCCTCACAGGGCGCTGATTGGTCTGAACCACTGGTGGTTCGGCCACAAGTGGATAACTTGAAGCCTCGCCCAGGACCGATCGCCAGAGAGGAACAGAATGTGAACACCCAAGATCTGAACGGTCTCATGAGGCCAGACAGACGCTGCTTCTCAGGCAGCTCATCCACTGCCAGACTCCAGAGTGAACATGTCTACTAGTCAAGCTGTAAGTAATGTGCCACCAGTTGGAAGCCAGCCCCCATGCCCAGACACACACACACACGCACGCACAAGCACAAACAAACACACAGGCCAATAATGAATTGCATGGAAAAGGAAGTGCCTCCTCAGCTAGCTGCAGCCGGCGCACAGGAGGCAACCCATAAATTACATGTGAAGCCTCTCGTACTTCATATGTGTGCTTACACACACGCACACACACACACACACACACACATACATAGATACATACATTCAAAAGCAGTAGCAATATTTGTCCAGAGGTTTTGGTTTCATTTGATTTAGTAGTTTGTTTTGAGTATTTTGTACATTCTAAAGGCAAACACACTTCAAGCCATTAAATAGCTTTTCAATCAATCAATCGACCACCATCACCATCAAGATATTTATAGTTGTTGGCTACTGCGCTGAAAGGATAAAAGGAAGGAAAAGCTTTGTGTGTGTGGAGAGTGTGTGTGATTGGGGGCTGGTTTAAGCAGCCTCACCTGGCCCGAGTCAGGCTGATTAGAGTCTGGGACTGGGGTAGTGAAGCTGCACAGCTGTGGTGCTAATAGCTAATCAATGCACGCAGGTTAAACCAACCATCGTCACACATTCACACACACTCATCACACACTCAGTGAGCGCTAGCATGCTAGCAGTGTACCATTGGTTCTGTCTACTCTACACAAGGCAAACGCTGCATAACAAAAAAACAGATTACTCAACATCATGCCTTTGTCCTCCTGCTGGCGGCGCCTAGACGAGGGCACACCACTTTGACACTCACACATGTTGAACATAAACAGGCCTAACGTGGTGGACTACGCCATAGTAAAGTGGGCTAACACTGCAGATAACACTGGTGGAAGGAGAAAAGACCTGGGATTTGAGTCCTGAGGTGGCTAACCGGGGAGGACGAATCTGCAGTACATCTGGCCACTATTAACATGGCCATGCTCTCTCACGTACATACACTCTGGGGCCATTTAGAGTTTGTGCCACACCAGTGAGTGCACTGCGAGTGCTGAGTCCACTCCACAAGAGTTTTAGTGGGAAGATACAGGGAATAACAAATGAAATAAAGGAGGGAAAGAAAGACATACAAGGAGGTGAAAAAATGAAGGAAGGGAGGAAGGAAAAGATGGAAAAAAGAGGAGGACAGAGCAGAACAAATGGTGAAAACAAAAGAAAATTGAGATTCAGTTATCAGTCTGGAAACAGACCACACTGCTCGGCATCTGTGTGTGTGTCTGTGTGCGTGTGCGCGTCTGTTTGTCTGTGTGTGTGTGTGTGTGTGCAAGAGGGGGCATGAGTGATTCCTCTGTTGTCTCAGAGCTTCTCCAAAATATTGTCCCCCATTTTTTCCCCTCATCCTCTTCCTCTCCTTTGGTTCTTGTTCTCTGGTTTCTTCCCTCCTCACTGCTCCGTCCACAGGCAAGCCCCGGGGGCCTGTTGAATGTAGCCGGTTTGGATACCTTTACAAACATTACCTTGAAACCAGAACTGTCTGTGAATAAAGGCAGCATGTCTCTGTGCTGTCGGGCTTTTCTGTTTCACAAGAGTTCATAACAAATTCATGATGATAGGTGTGATTATCTATCACACTGAAAATGTGATTGGCCAAAGGCCTCACTGATATTTCAGTGCTTTTCAAGTTCAAGTTCAAGTTCTTTTAATTGTCAAATGTGCTATATTGACATACAGCACGGATGGGTGCAGGTTAAGTAGTGAAAATAAATAAACACTGAAAACAATATACAATATCAACACTAAGACAATCTAAACAGTAAAGGACAATAAAGGACAATATAAACAGAAGACAATATAAACAGTGAAGTCAAGACAATATAAACAATATGAACAGAAGGACAATATAAACAGTAAACAATAAACAATGAACAATAAACAGTGACACAGTAAATGAATTTTTTAATTTTTGTATTTTTTATTTTTTTCAGTCTGAATAGTCCAAGGCACAGTAAAGTGAGGTAGTGTGGTAGTGCAATTTGTGCAAATTGCAGGGCAGGGGAAAGTGGAATGTGCAGTCAATGAGGGTGGGGGG
>OMOU01075771.1:0-10026 GCA_900312585.1 Malacocephalus occidentalis | reverse complement strand
CGCTGCAGGTTCTTGTTCTCTCTCTTGAGGGTCTCAAGGTGGTCCAGAGCTTCTTCATAGGAGTTCTTCATCTTGAACATCTCAGTGCTCAGAGAGCGAGCTTCTTTCTGAGCTCCCTCCAACTCAGACTGGCTCTCCTCATATTTCTGCTTCCACTCAGCAAGAACCTATAAGTTCAAAGAAAACATTGAATATCTCATTGTATTAGACTGATCAATGTATTCTTCAAGCTCATTAGAAGTGATGGCACCTTGTCAAAGTTCCTCTGCTTCTTGTCAAGGTTAGCGGCCAGAGCATTAGCTCTCTCCACATCAATCATCAGGTCTTCCACCTCACCCAGCAGTCTCTGTTTAGTCTTTTCCAGAGAGGCACATTTGGCATTTGTAGCCTCAATAGCCTCCTCTGCATCCTGAAGACGCTGAGCAAGCTTTTTCCTGAGTTGGACATTCAATTCAGCACCAGGCCTACACCACCACCAGTACAGTCCTACAGATAGAGAATGTATTGACTTACTTGGCTTCTTCCAGTTCCTCAGTGCGCTGAATGGCATCAGTCTCATATTTACTCCTCCACTGAGCCACCTCGCTGTTGGCCTTGGACATTGCACGCTGCAGCTCAGCCTTGGCCTCCTGCTCCTCTTCATACTGCTCTCTGAGCAGGTCACAGTCATGACGAGACGACTGCACCGCATGGGCCAGTGCATTCTTTGACTGAATACAAATAAAAATATTATGAAATCAACTTTCAATGATTTTGTCTCTCTGTGAAGTTTGCAGTGATATCATAAAGCAGTACCTTGACTTCCTCCTCAATGTGTCTCTTCAGCTCCTCAACCTGCTGAGTATAAGCCTGCTTGCCTCGTGTCAGCTGGGAAATAAGAGCCTCTTTCTCCTCCTGCTGGCGGGCGAATTCACCTTTACAAAGTTTATGTTTTTTATATACATTAGACTGTTGCAGAAGAAAAGGATGAATGATTCCAAATAACATGAAAATGTTTGGTTATGAATTTTGAAATCGTATGTATATATTCATCTGTATTTAAGTACAATACCATTTTCAGTTTGAAGTCTTGCTCTTTGTGCACTGATGTCATTGAGTTGACGCACATGTTCATCGTTCTTGGTTTTAAGCTCGCTTAGTTGATCTTCTAATGTCCTGCACATCTTCTCAAGATTTCCCTGTGAAGGTGATATATTATTTAGTCATCTGAACATGCAATAGTCTGCATAACATGAGAAGATGAACAAGCCATGCCTTTGATTTAGCAACGGCCTCCATGTTGCTTGAGAGGTCATCAATCTCCATCTTGTATTCGCTCTTCTCCTTCTCCAGCTTCTCTTTGACACGCTGGAGGTTGTCGATCTGCTCTCCCAGCTCGGCAACGCTGTCAGTCTGCTTCTTACGCAGTGCTGCAGAGGTGGCTTCATGCTGCAGGGTGGACTCCTCAAGGTCACGACGCAGCTTCTGGAACTCAGCCTCGCGCTTCTTGTTCATCTCAATCTGGGCAGAAGTGGCTCCACCAGCCTCCTCAAGCCTCTCACTGATCTCCTCAAGTTCCCTGGAGAGATCAGATCTCTGCTTCTCCACCTTGGCCCGAGCAGCACGCTCAGCCTCGATTTCCTCCTCCAACTCCTCAATGCGAGCCTATTCAAGTCAAGATCCTACATGAGTGACGTAATGATTTACAAGAAAAACACTCATGTCAATGCTGATATTTTACCTGCAGTTCCTTGATTTTCTTATGAAGCTGAATTCCAAGTATTTGTTCATCTTCTATCCTACTGATGAGCTGACTGTTTTCAAAGTCCTTCCTGTTCATTCAACATAGAATAACATGTATTATATTTCTGTCATTGGTAAAACACTACCGCACCAAGATATTTTGGAATTAATCTTTTATACTTTTTAATCTTCTCTTCAGATTGCAGCTTGTCATTCTCCAGATCCATTAATGATTCCAGAGACAGCTTCAGATCTCCCTCAAGCTTCCTCTTCATTCTTTCAAGGTCCATTCTGAGCTTCTTTTCTTGTTCCAGTGAACCCTCAATCTAATGCATTTACATTGTAAGACAATTAAAGAGTAAAACACTGCCCATTGGGTCTGACCTTTGATTTACATATCCTAAAAAGAAGACTACACAAATTAGGATCTCACATCATCCACTTGCTGCTCCAGCTTGGCCTTGGCCTTGGTCAGAGTGTTGACTTTGTCTTCCTCTGCCTGCAGGTCATCCAGTGTCTGCTGGTGGGCCTCTTGGAGAGCTTTCTTCTCCTTGCTCAACTTGGCGATGGTCTCATCTTGAGATGCCATTTCTTCAATCAAGTTCTTCACCTGAAGAGAACAGAAATTATATAATAATATATCATTGGTATAACAAGCACATAAGTACAACATGAGTGGCTTATATGCAACCAGGTACATTTGGTTAAGCACAGAACCTTGTTCTCAGTGGCATGTTTCTCCTTCTCCACTTTGGCCAAGGTCAGCTCTAGGTCATCAATGTCCTTCTTCAACTCAGAACACTCATCTTCCAGCTTCCTCTTCTTAGCCGTCAGCTCAGCATTGACCTCCTCCTCATCCTCCAGTCTCTCAGATGTTTCTTTGAGTTTAGCCTCCATTTGGATCTTACTCTTAATGAGTCCCTCACATCTTTCTTCTGCATCAGACAAGGTCTCACCTTCCTTAAGTGAAACCAAGGGCCATGAATGACAATTAAAATTCCTTCTAGACCTGTAGTTATGGAAACAGTAAATGCCTCTCCTTAGGTTACTCACAGATTGGATTTGGAGCTGCAGATCATTCTTCTCCTGCAGGAGGGTCACCATCTTCTCCTCTAGTTCCTTCTTCTTGGCCAGAGCCTTTGCCAGTTCCTCCTTAGTTTTTTCAAAGTCCTCCTTCATCTGTGCCATCTCCTTTTCCGCCTCAGCACTCTTGAGAAGCGGTTTGATCTTGAAGTAGAGCTTCATCCATGGCCATGTTTTGACATTCATGAATGAGCGAATGTTGTACTGAATTGAGTAAATGGCTTCTCTGGTAAAACCAAACACAAAGGAAATTCAGATTCAGATATGTACTGAATTTGGTCATTCAGAATTCTAAAAGAACACAATAGCTACCTTCTCTGCATCATTTTGACAAACTCTCTTCTCATGAGGTAACCTCTGCAGATAGCTTGAGTCATGGTCACCAACTCAACCAATTTCTCATCTCGCATCTCTTCCAGATGACCCAATAACCCAGCTTTGAAGAATACCTGTCAACAAATGATCAAATATTAGCATCATTAACAAACCACGTGTTTCATGATGAAGCGCATTCTCTCTGTCGCCTCACCTTAGTGTGTCCAAATTTGTATTGTGATTGGTCAACATCGATGGAGCCCAAGAGTTTCTCTGAGGCCTTCTTGTTGTCAATAAATTGTCCCTCAGGGATAACACTGGCATTCAATACTTTGTATCTGAAATAATTTAAAAGGAGATACATTTTACTTACATTAGACGATGTAACACGCTGATGTGGAATAGCTGATTTTATTCTATGAAATAGCAGACTGTAACCAGAGAACTACCTCTGCTTGAAGTCAGCATAGAGTATTCTGCTGGGGAAGCCCTTCCTGCAGATTCTGATACCTTCCAGTACACCATTACACCTCAGCTGGTGGATCACCAGGAAGTTCTCCATCAGACCTGTAAGATATTGTTTTATGAATACATAAAACAAATTCCTCAAAATATTTGTTTCAATTATTGGGCTATTTGACATTTACAAGAATATACCTGGGGTCTTCGATTCATTGGGAATCAAGCAGCGGACAAAGTGGGGATGTGTGCTTCTTAAATTTGTCATCAACTTTCCAAGGTTTTCCTGTTTGGACAAAAATATATCACATAATGTACCTGCAAATGCCATTACTACTTTGATAAATACTAATATATATAGTACATTGGTACTTTGTTGTGTCTGTATGAAGATTAAATTAGGGGTGAGAAGTGGATGCAAATGTAGTAGTGACTAATTTTGACTATAAGATGCAGAATATAATATCATATCCATATAATATCCTAAATCACATACATACATAGTATGTATAAAGTTGTATACATACATAAAAGTGTTAGAAAAGTGTTTCAAAAGTATAAAAGTGTTCAAACCATATTTCGTCACGCCTCATTAGATAGGTCAATGTATGTGGAGTATGCAGCATGCCCTAAATAAATGCAGCTATAAAAGATAACACAACATGAATCAAACGATGTACCCTGAACAAAGCAGACACTGTCTGGAAGGAACCACCCTTCTTCTTCCCTGCCTTCTTTCCCTTTGCAGCATCTACATTGGGTTAAAATGAAAACATCTGAAGGTTATTGGCTGTGTTATTGATCTAGGAAGGTACGTATGTGAATTCTATCAATTGGAAATGTGTCAACACATCTGGGTTTCAATCATTTCAGTGATGGAAGGAGTGCATCTCACCATCTGATCCCCCATGTGAGACATACAGCATAGCCATGAGCTTAATGGAGGACTTCTGGTAGAGCTGAACAACTGAGTCATTCAGGGGGTCCTTGTTCTTGTCCAGCCAGCCGGTGATGTTATAGTCCACAGTGCCTGCATAGTGCACCAGGGCAAAGTGTGCCTCAGCTTTGCCTTTAGCAGGCTTTGGCTTTTCAAATGCCTTTGTTTTGCCGAGGTGCTGGTCATTAAGCTTGTTCTTGAAGGTGGTGTCTGAGGCCTTGGGGAACATGCACTCCTCTTCAAGGATGGAGAAGATGCCCATTGGCTGTCATTTGGGAAGAATGGAATTGTTGATCAGTAAATACATTATTGTAAAGTATATGGTGATGGACTTCCACACATTCAT
Source organism: Malacocephalus occidentalis (assembly GCA_900312585.1). Lineage (NCBI taxonomy): Eukaryota > Metazoa > Chordata > Actinopteri > Gadiformes > Macrouridae > Malacocephalus > Malacocephalus occidentalis. The sequence continues at coordinate 5,164 of OMOU01075771.1, read as the reverse complement.
TATTTAAAAGAGAACGTACCTTCTCAATAAGCTCGATGCAAGCTGCCAGGTCCATACCAAAGTCAATGAACTCCCATTCAATTCCTTCCTTCTTGTACTCTTCTTGCTCCAGCACAAACATGTGATGGTTGAAAAACTGTTGCAGTTTCTCATTGGTGAAGTTGATGCACAGCTGCTCTAAGCTGTTGTACTTTGGGGACAGAAATGTACAATTAGGATGTAGATCTTTTGTTTGTACTTCTTCCACCACAAAACATTACTATAAACATTACTATAAACATGACATAATTATGGCATTGTCTAGCTCACTTACATCAAAGATTTCAAACCCAGCGATGTCCAACACACCAATGAAGAATTGCCTGGGCTGCTTGGTGTCCAACATCTCATTGATTCTGATGACCATCCACAAGAACATTTTCTCATAGATAGACTTGCAGAGAGCCATCACTGAGTTATGAACCTACATTTCCAGACATTAATGAACATATTGTTATACAAGTCATGTTTCATCTTTGTTTTGAGAAAAATGGACAAACATATGTGAATTACCTGAGGAACAGTTTGACCTTTGGTCACCATCTCATTTCCCACCTTAACTCTTGGATAACATACAGCCTTGAGCATGTCAGCAGAGTTGAGGCCCAAGAGGTATGCGATCTTATCAGCCACTGAGGTAGACAACAGAAGTCATCATATTTATTGAAATTATTGTGCCGCTGCACGATAGTTTTGGATGGCATATAACAGAATGTAAAGATTGTGATCAGGTATTCACCCTCAGTGCCATCAGGCTCAGCCTGCTCTTCACGCTGCTTCTGCTTGAACTTCATGTTCCCATGATGCATCACTGCACCAGTCAGCCTGTAGATGCCAATCTTCTCATCAGCCGTGAAGCCCAGGATATCAATGGCCGTCTGTGAAAAAGTATTCAACGATATAAATATGTCTTATTTTGTCTAAAATAAGTTTTAATCATTTCCTAATTTGCATTTCCTGTGAATGGACCTTGACTGAATGTATAGTTTGTTATCAGACTTTACTGAACTGACCATAACAGAATATTTACCTCTGAACATTTAATCACTTTTTTGTGTTATACTCACATCAGTGGCGATGAATTCTTCAATGTCATTGATACTCTTGACAACAATTTCACCCTGGCTGATCATGTGATAGTCATATGGGTTGGTGGTGATGAGGAGGGCCTCTGGAGAAATAATATTACAACATAATATACAACAAGTCTACATGTACATAACATTCAAATACAAAAAGTGGACCTAATTTCACTGACCAATTAGCTCAGGCTTGTATCCAGTCATGAGCTGATAGAAGATATGGTAGCTTCTTTCAGCAGACAGCTGGAATGTCACCCTGGACTTCTCCAACAGATCTAACACAGAGATTATGGATGAGCATGGTTTAAATGGCATTCCTGCATCCATAATAACTTCATGCTTTGAACTTACATGTTTCAATATCAGCAGAAGCCAACTTTCCAGTGGAGCCAAAATGGATTCTGATGAATTTACCCTATGGGGAAATTATTAATTAGTTTGAGTGTATAGTTGTGGCTGCAATGCTACTCTAGGAACATGATAGTGACACCGGCCCACTTACGAAGCGAGAAGAGTTGTCATTCCTCACAGTCTTGGCATTACCATAAGCCTCCAACAGGGGGTTAGCTGCGATGATCTGATCTTCCAGCGACCCCTTGATAATGAACGATGAACAATATAATGTCACACTATTCAATGTTGACACTGTGGTTATCTGGATATTTGACTAAGTTCATCACCTAACCTGCATTTTGCTAGAGCTCTGCTCTGCCTTCTTGCCACCAGCTACTGCGATTGTGGCAAAGTACTGGATGACACGCTTGGTGTTCACAGTCTTTCCTGCACCAGATTCTCCACTGAAATGCATGGGATTCTGTTGTGATGCAGCACAACAAGAAGATGGCAAATACATATTAAGAACATTAAACTTACGTGATCAGGATTGACTGGTTCTCTCTATCTATAGAAAACAAGACAGAAGACATGTTAAATAGTATTTTCAGCAGTGTCATCATGTTCAGCAATATTCAATATTATTGTTGCTAAATGAATGTTCACCTGTGAGCATGAACTGATAGGCGTTGTCAGAGATGGAGAAGATGTGGGGTGGAGCCTCAATCCTCTTCTTGCCTCTGTAGCCATTCACCACCACAGCATCGTACACTGGGAGCCACTTGTAGGGGTTCACAGTGACGCAGAATAGCCCAGAGTACGTCTGTCTCAAAAACCAGGACACGTAAGTCAGTATGGCCTCGTTACATTGTAGGCCTAAAGCAGTGTTTCTCAAATAGGGTATGTGTACTTGGACAATAGATGTCTAGGTTCTGTAATTAAATCCCTGGTTTCTCCTATCACTGTTATGCAGATGACACACAATCTTCCTTTCCTTCATGACCTCTGACACCCAAATTGCAACACGCATCTTTAAATGCCTGGCTGACATCAGCAAATGGACGACCACCAATCACCTGAAGCTTAACCTAGAAAAGTCTGAGCTTCTTTTCATGTTGGGGAAAGACTGCCCTGAGATGGATCTACTTGTCACCATTGAGGACATTGAAGTCTCCCCTGCAAGGAACCTTGGCATGGTACTGCATGACCAGCTGTGCTGCAACGCCAACATCATCTTTGGCAGGATCCGGCCCTTCCTCACATGTGAAGCAGCACAGATCTTGGTCCAAGCGTTCGTCATCACTCGTCTCGACTACTGCAACTCTCTCCTGGCTGGACTCTCAATCAAACACTTGCCTAGCATGCCTAGTGTTCAACCAAGATTACCAAGATTCTCCCATGTAATGAACAGCACCCACCTACCTCCAAACATTAGTCAGACCCCATGCCCCAGCTCAAGTGCTCCACTCAACAACTTCGACTGAATGACTGGTATCACCTTCACTAAGAACAGGCAAACATTGCTCTGCCGAGTCTCCATTTTTCTCTGTTCTGGCACTGCCATGGTGGAATAAGCTCAGAGTTCACCTGGACTCTGCATAAAAGTGTGTAAAACCGAAGTGTTTTGTGCTGGTGAAAGAGGGGGGTTACATTTGTAAGAAACGTGTGTTGAGACTCACGTAGATCATCCATGCTGCATAGCGCTCTTTGAGGTTATACAGTACAGTGGGCTCGTTGAGGTGGGTCATCATGGCCATGTCTTCAATTTTGTCGTACTTTGGGGGATTCATGGGGTAAATTTCATCCCCTTTGACAGTGAGGACCTGCAATCATCAGGACATGATGATTGTTCATAAAATGATAACAAAGGCAAGGTGCGTAATATTGACTAAAAGAGCCCAAGCTAAATAAAGTTGTCACAAATATTCCCCAACAGGCTTCATGGACCCACATTCACATTACTAATATTATCGATAGATTCCTGTGTAAGCTTTCTGTATAAGAAATGTGAGCATTCGTTGGCATGCCTTTCACACAACACTCTGCCACTAATCAGCATGCCTGGGTGGAGGACTTAATCTGGTCATCAGAACATACTTTTCCACAGAGCGTCTTGACGGTAGCTTTGCTAGCATCTTTATTCTGGAGTACTCCCTTCAGGTACATCTCCTTGGGCTCAGCTACATAGTAGGCAGTCTTGGCATCAAAGGGGGTGTTCTGGGCCTCAATCCTCTCCCTCTCTGGCTTCCGAAGGTAGACGGCTGCCGGGCCAAAACACTCCATTTCCTGTTCACCCATGTTAGCTTTGTTCCTGAGAAACAAATCAATTGTTTTTCTATTGATTCAATGTATGAGAGGTATGAGACATACCTTTTGCAATACACATTGCAGTAATTATATAATTTTGCATTTTTACCTTTTCTGATACCAGGAGAAGCAGTGGTTGTAATGATTCTGAAATAAAAGTATTTATTTAAAACAAAATTCCAAAACAAAGATTACTGTATTAACAGTGTCCTTACTAGGACCATACAAATCACTGTGTCAACAGTATCATACTGGTACAAATCACTGTGATGCAATGGAACCTTACCCTGGTCGGCAGCCCCTCAGTGCAGAACTTCTATGGAGCCTGGAAGGGCGTCTTTTATAGAGAAAGCTGGGAGCAGCCAGTAGATGTATCCCTCCTGTTTTGGCCATTGAGCTTATGTTGGATGAGCCCTTAGTCCCAGATGTCTGCCCCATCACATCATAGGTCCCAGTGTCACCCTATACGGTCTAACCAAAACAACCATTAAGTGAAACTCTAAACATAAACAAGAAGCTTTCTGGCCCAGAACAGTTAGCATTGTTAGACCATTATGAGTGTGAGTATTTATGAGTAGATGAGTACAGATCAAATAATGATCTTTTTTAAATTAGGTGTATTGAACATTACTTCGCACCATACAGGGCCTTCTGAGACTATATGCAGCACAATTTAACAGTATGTGTTAATAGACAAGGAGTTATACCTTGGTGTTACCAAAGATTTGTTTCATTGATATGGTTAGCAGCAACCTTTAGATGTGAATATACATATTGATGTATTAATACACTTGAAGTGGAGGAGAGCACGATCCTCCACTCTGTGGAAGCATCTCTAGAGCCCAGAGAGCACCTGTTGGGCTAATTTAAGATTGCATTATGAGCCATTATGCTCTAGTGCTCTGCTTTCAAACGGAAGACCATTCTTAAGGCAGTGTGTTAAAAGTATTCTCTTGTGGTGTGGTTAGGTTACAATAAAAGGTGACATCCAATATGTGGGGCTTCTCGTTATGGTCTCTAAAACAAATTTAGCCACTGCCTCGTTCAACTCTTAAGATTGCATTTGTTGACAAACGCATTGAGCCCTTCTGTTAATTGAGTGTTTTTTGGCGTCTAGTTACTGAGCTTCACAAGAAAATGTGTTGCCTCGCATTTGCAGTTCAAGCTACCAGTATTGTCCCAGCAAGAACATTAGAAAGCTCATAAAATTTACTTCTACGTTGGTTCTGGTTTGTTTAGAGATTTGTAGAATACTTGTTTTTATTTTGTGCCACAATTACTTATGAATAATAATTTGAAAAAATCTATATTTGCTTCATGTTTATTGTTTGCTGCAACCATTTGGTTGTTTAGTATGCTTAGGAAATGCCTACTAGATTATAAACACAACTGTTGTGTTTAAG
>OMOU01075768.1:0-17912 GCA_900312585.1 Malacocephalus occidentalis | reverse complement strand
CTTTCAGGCCCTCCTCACAGCCAGGCAGGAAAGCCAACCGAGATGTGCCTCTGTACTTGGCACCAGGGTTGGGATGCTCAGGCTGTGGAGAGGCAATAGGCACACGTGTATGATATGGACAGTAGCTCTACACCACGAAACGTGGCTTTGTTTAATCGAAGAAAAAACAAACGTGACAGATGCTGAGGCTTTAAAACTCACCCCTTGAATTCCTGGTGGAAATCTGTATGCAATAGCGATACTTCCGCAGCTGTCGAAGCCAGGTAAACACTGCCAGCTCCGCTCCACTGTCATGGTGCCCTGCGGCTGCGTCCCGTGATAAATCTCATAGAAAGTATTATACAGTGGGCAGACTGGCTTATACTTCAATGCCGAGTCGATACATTCGGTACAAAAATAATGTCCATATTTTAAAGTTTTCCTGTCTTGAACTATATCAAGACATATGGTGCAGTTGCCATTGAGGCTATCTGTGGTCACAGACGCATCATGACCGTTTGGTGTAGTTTCCATCTTGAACATAAATGGAAAATTGTAAAGGAAGAAATAAAGGCCATGCAGGAGATGGGAGTAATAGAAGAGTCACATAGTGCTTGGGCTAGCCCAATCATCCTTGTGAATAAGCCCGATGGAGCTATTCGCTTCTGTGAATAGTGAATAGTGTGTCGAAATTTGAAGCGTACCTAATGCTCCTGGATTGTCTTGTCTTGTTTTTTTTTACACTGGATTTAACAAAGGGTTTCTGGCAGATTCCCTTACTCTATCTAGAGAGTCCAAGAAGAAATCGTCTTTCTCCATTCCAGCAAGTTTGGAAGAGTTATTCTCAGTGGAACAGTCTTCATGGCTACTACCCACTGTGGGGCAGGCTCTACCTGGGGCACACACTTCTCTGCATTTCACTGACCCCTGTGGGGAGCAAACTTGATGGAGTGTCTTGTCATCTCAGTGGAGTACAGGCTCTGGGGGAGCTTCTTTATCTTCTGTGGGGGGCAGGTTTGATTGGATTCTTCTGATCTCAGTGGAGATCAGATCTCGCGGTGCCTCCTTACTCTTAGAGTTAAGAAGCATATGGTCCCAACCACCACCTTGGTTGGCTGAGGCTCTATATACATGGGGAACAAATGAGGGAATCAACTGAGGAGATGAGTGGGAAAAGCCAGGTGAGGGGAATGAGGTGATTGCATTGCAGAGGGGAGTGGGTGGAATCTGAAAAAGGAAAAGAGAGTTTAGAGACACACAAACAAACACCAGATGAACATGACTAGATCAATATGCTGGGGTGGTCATTAAAAGTTTTAAAGATGAACTATAAACTCCTGTGTTCTGTGATGGCTCCCTTGAGAACCGCAAGCAGGTGTATAGTCCAGTCTCACTGAGGATGAGCAGAGATGTCATCAAGAAAGAGAGCAAGAAACGATTCGTTCAAATGTATCTTTGGGTGAAAGAACTGAACTGAATCACTTACTGAAAACATCCGTTCATTTCTCAGTTAATTTCAGCTCTCGAGGGGATCTGATCAGCAGCAAGCGTGCAGGGAGGGGGAGGGACTGCCGCGAGCAAACGTGGTTCGTCCCCTGCGAACCAGTTCTGCTGTGCTGAACGAATCATTCACAGGCGGGCAGGCGGGCGCCAACAGTGATCCGTTCACTGAAGGCTACTAGACACAGTGTGTTAACGTGACGTGATCCTGAGTGATAATCAGCAGCTCAAACTGCCAGAATCAGGCCCAGCAAGTTAAGACTTAAAAGTAATTTAAAACCAGCGTTCACCTCCAATATTGATATTCAACGAGGAAACTTAAAATTTCAAGATTTGTAAACGGAGTTTGGCGCGTTTGTCAAAGCGACACCACTTCCGCATGAACCGTTCGGCCGTTTCAGTTTACTGAGTCAATCGGACCATGCAGTACACAGTCGGAGCTCCGCCCAAGCACTGAATGATTCGGTAAACAAATCTTTTTAATGAACTGATTCTAGTGATTTGAGTCACTGCAATGAACTGTTTTGCCCATCACTGGCAAGAATGACGAATTAGGGTCTGACAGTCACTTATAAGGCAGGGACATGGGACCCCCCAGGCAATGACCTGTCAGTCAATGACAGATGTGGTGACATTGGAGCATATGTGGTTGGGCACGCCCAGGGCCGCTTCCCATAGTGAGATACAGAGCGAATATTTGAAATTGAACGCACACACTGTCTCTCACCAGCTCTTGCCAGTTTCTTAGGACACAGTGCATCTGTTGGTCTCGTGATGGTGCAGCGTCAGGCTCAAACGGCCGGGCAGGTGCGCATCTCAGTCAGTATCTCGGCCGATTCACAGCCTCCAGTGACTCGGGGTCGTCCACGGTGTAGACCAGCACAATGGCGTTGCTGTGCTGGATGGACAGCCGACGCATGCCGGGGAAGGAGTAGCTACCACTGGTGTCCAGGATCTCCACGGTGGTAGTGGCCCCGGCACCCGGAAGTAGTAGACCGCAGCAGAATGCCACAAGCGAGTTTGAATCCAGAATACATTTTTCACAGTTTATATTAATTAATCACAGCATCAAACATTAGCACCTGAAAGTGTTAAATAATGTAGATCATAAATCATGCAAGGTGTTGACAATAATGTAATTGACATCGATAGGAATTATCACTTCATTATCACTTTTTCAATTTGCACTGCTCTATGAGTTGTATAGACTTCATCAATAGAGATCTATAGGTTAGGAGAATGTTGTTTTTTTCCCAGATATAGGACTTTAAGATGTATTTGTAGCATTTTGACCTGGAGCATTCTCTACATTTGGCTTGACTCCTTGCAGGTACAGTCTTTAAAATAAATGTATCTCATTCCTAAAATGTGTGTATGACCTATGGCTGTATTTAGATGCCCTCATGTCTTTACAGTGGTCTGTTGGATGAGTTTGTACATGTATGTGGAGTATGTGGAGTCAAATGTTATGAAGTTGTTCTTTTAAAGGTGCCAATTTGTCAAGGCCCAAAATGAAATACATATTTTTTTACATTATGTATAATTTGTAAAAGATATTGGCCAAACATTGACATGGTAGCGATTTAAAAAATTAACAAGAGGGAAGTAAAAATTAAATTAGATATTGTGTTTCAGGCCAAATACATTCAATCCAGGTGGTCAGAAGCAACTCATGTATGTTTAGCTTCGATGTGTATGGGGGTGGGGATGTTGGAGATGAAGTCACGGGCCAGGCTTTGGGAAGCGATGCCTATAAAACCTGTGTCACCCCTCCCTCCCTTGAGAAGCAGCGAGTGTGGACTGAAAGCGGTAGCACTCCATTTCTGCTCCTTCATCACAGCCAAGCCACCCAGCACAGTTTGGTTCCTGTGGAGACATGGCCAAGACCCTGCAGCCAAGCAGCATGGACCCAACCAAGATGGGCTTGGGTCGCTCCATTGCTGTGCTGACCTCGGGAGGTGATGCCCAAGGTAAGCAGTGGGTTGTAGCATTCTAGTTTAATTACTCTGCTCGAGTATGCAGGAAAGCTGCTGGGGGAGTTGACTATGGTTCCTATGTTACTACGGTTCAAAGGTCAGCGGTCAAGAGTTGTTGGCTAGACTATATACTGTATACTCACAAGCGAACTTCAACAAAAAGAGCATCACAATAGAAGTGCTTGACATGCTTGTATTCTATATGAATGGCGATATCTAGTTAATTCATTGACAGCTGATTGCAGTCAAACATTTTATATGGTTTCAATTTGCAAACCACCACATTCAATCTAAGGTATAACCTATAAGATGTCTGCAAACTACAACCATGTATACACTTTTTTACCTTTAACTTAAGTAAGTATTCATCCAACCTTTGTTTCCTGGTCTATTCGGTGTTCTATCTCTGCAGTAGCATTGCCCTTAGCTGAAGCATAGCTACCCTAAATATGTTAGAGAGTAGCCCTCTAACCTTTTGCATTGGCTCTTCAGTGAGCCGTTGTCCCCTTGACTCGTCCCCCTGTGTTACTGTTGCAGGCCTAATTTTAGTGTCTGTGACCTTTTTCTGGAATGGGCTGGCGGACGGGTACACAGCTGCCATGTGGTGAAATCAGAGCCTCTACGGCAGACTGTTATTACACCAACCTCACACTATGGCCTTTAGTCCTGCGACATATAGGGGCAGGTTTACATAGATGCACAATGACATTATTCTTTACCTCAACTTGGTATGGACTATTTTTGTCAAAACGGACTCAAATAACCCGAATGGAATATCACTAAACGCTACAGGTTATGTCCTCTAAAGTTACATTACTAGGTGACCTTTTCTTCTCGAAAGGTCAGAAGTGAACCGTTATGTGATGCTGTCGCTTTAGCCATGGCTTCATGGCTTCAGTGTCAATCCCATGATGGAACTTGCTTTCATTTTGAAATGTAGATTGCAGAGGTGGAGACTCCAGCAAACACATACAAAAATCCTCCCTGATATTTTGAATCAACCATTTGTTTGTAATAATGTTAGTAATAATCTGCTGATCACCACCAACATGTTGGCACCTTTATCTTCTGAAACCGGAAGATAACCACCACTGCTTGTTTTCAAACATAATGAACCTACACCAATACTTGTGTGTAACAGGTATGAATGCAGCTGTGAGGGCCACTGTCAGAGTTGGACTATACACTGGAGCCAAAGTCTATTTTGTCCATGAGGTATACCACATACATTGACAGTATTAAACACGTGTGTGATTGTTTGTCAGATTTAAAAAGCAACAGCAGTACTGTTGGATAAAACATGTCAACGCTATGTTGTGGTGTGCTCCAGGGCTACCAAGGACTGGTGGACGGAGGAGACAACATCAAGCCAGCCACATGGGAGAGTGTGTCCATGATGCTGCAGCTGGTGTGTATGTAGCCTAGCAAACATAATGCATGTATCATAAGCCACATGAGACTAAATGAGATTCACAGACAAAGGTGTGAAAGGTTGTGAGAGGGTATTCAGAAGTTGAAAGTTCCGTTTTTAAGTATTGGCCGTTTCAACATAAACATTTTTGGTGAGGAAGACTTTAAGTCATGGTTAAGCCATCTTAGGCTCAGTTATTAGCCTTGGATGGTTAGCTTGTTATCTTAACAAAGCAGATTGCCATTGGGAGAGAGTAACACAAGAGAAGCTTGTCATGTAAGCCCCAGGGTAGGCCAGGGGAACGGGAAACATTGGGATGTACGTTAACGTTCTAATCCCCTGGCAACTTCAAAGCCAGCACACGTACGTGTGTATCACTAGGTGCCTTACTTGACACCATTCTTCTCCATCTCCCATGCCAGGGCGGCACTGTGATCGGCAGTGCCCGATGCAAAGACTTCCAAGCCAGGGAGGGCCGCACGCAGGCGGCCTGCAACCTGGTGAAGCTGGGCATCACCAACCTGTGTGTAATCGGAGGCGACGGCAGCCTCACCGGTGCCAACCAGTTCAGGGTGGAATGGAGCGGACTGCTGGCAGACTTGGTGAAAGCTGGTGAGAGACAGGAATCTCAATGGTGCTCTGACACAGTTTTTCATGTTATTATTGATAATTTCTGTGCACAATAACTCGTGGGTGACTTGGTGTCTCCAGGTAAAATTACCAAGGATGAGGCCAGCAAATCATCCCACCTCAACATTGTTGGCATGGTTGGGTCGATCGACAATGACTTCTGCGGAACCGACATGACCATCGGTACGGACTCGGCCCTGCACCGCATCATCGAGGTGGTGGATGCTATCACCACCACCGCACAGAGGTCAGAAACACAGGTCACTCACCCCATCACAGTACGCACCACTGGATGATGGGATTTAGATGAGATGGAGCTTTATTTATTCGATAATATTTTCTAACCATAAAAAGTAGAATTACATGACTATTCTAGAATACGTTAAAGCACAATTGACATGACATTGACCATGTGTTTAACTTTAGAATATTCTTTCTACTTCTGCAGCCATCAGCGGACTTTTATTCTGGAAGTGATGGGCAGACACTGTGGGTGAGTAAGTCAAGTCAAGTCAATTTTATTTGTACAGCCCTTAATTACAGTAACAGCCTCAAAGGGCTTTACAGGCCATATTAATTATGGGACAAGTGACTACTTTTCCCTGTTCTACGTCCATATGTGAACTTGGCCTGCAAGCAGAACTATATTATATCATTGGTGTAACAAAAATATTTAAACAAATATGGGCTGATATAATGTTTACCTAATATTGCTAATACCTTGAACTAATGTTGACTTGCTAAACACTCAAATCATACTACATGTGTGTGTGTGTGTGTGTTTGTGCTTGTGCTTGTGCACAGCTACCTGGCCCTGGTCACAGCCTTATCCTGTGGAGCTGACTGGGTGTTCATCCCTGAGATGCCCCCAGATGAGGGCTGGGAGGAACATCTGTGCAGGAGGCTGGCAGACGTAATGCTTCAATGCACTCGTATCATATCAACAGACCTTCGAAACCATTTGTGAACTCCATATAGTGTTGTGTGATCTTCATTTGATTGTTTTGGTCTGACATAGCAAAGAGCAAGAGGCTCCCGTCTGAATGTGATTATCGTGGCTGAGGGTGCCATGTCCAGAGCTGGAACACCCATCACTTCTGACCAGCTCAAGAAGGTACAGCCCCCTGCCCCCTCCCCCCCACTTTATTTTCCATAGATCAGCAGGCTAACATGAAGTTGGATACAATGTACACACACTCTATAATAATATAGATGGTTTGTTGTAGCTTGTGACTGACAGGCTTGGCTTTGACACGCGTGCCACTGTCCTGGGACATGTGCAGAGAGGTGGAACACCCTCTGCCTTTGACAGAATCCTGGTACGTCTCCATGAAGAATGAATAAATATTCCTCTGCTATGACTTGATTCAACTTTCCCATCAAACACACATCAAGATCTTTCCTGTGTGGATGTAAATTGTCTACTCCACTGTTAGGCCTGTGTATTGAGTCCACCTGTACATACTCTTGGTTGAAAAAGATCAATTCATACTAGTCCATATACTATATTTCTGTAGTCTTGATAGATTGCAATTGCATCACGAATTACAATGTCTTCAAAGATTTACAACTACTACCGTACAAGACAATATGTAATTTGACCTCTTTGTGGACAGTACATTGCATTTTGGACATCCCACTACACTTTAGCTACACCTCGCCATGAGACAATTCTATGAGTATTCTTCTTCTTCTTCCACCCATATCCAGGGCAGCAGGATGGGTGTGGAGGCTGTGATGGCTCTCCTGGAGGCCACTCCAGACACCCCGGCCTGCGTGGTTAGTCTCTCAGGGAACCAGGCCATCCGACTGCCCCTCATGGAGTGTGTTCAAGTGGTATGTTATCCTCTTGTCCCCCCTGTCTTCAGCCACCTAAACATCCTCTACTATGTGTGGTCCAACTCTCTCTGCCTCTCCCCCAGACCAAGGATGTCACAGCAGCCATGTCTGATGGCAGATTTGAGGACGCGATCAAGCTGAGGGGAAAGTATGAATGATATGTAGAACTAATATTAAATGCATTACGTAAAGACAGACTCACGTCACATCATTTTTGGTTCATTTGTACAGGAGCTTTGAGAACAACTGGAACACATACAAGCTCCTTGCCCACATCAACCCTCCAGATGTAAAGGTGAGGGAAATGTCAAGGTCCAATGTCAAGTGTAAGTCCGGCCCCCAGCCTTCCTACTTCCTACTGAGTCTGACCCGTACCGTCTTTCTCTGATCCCAGAGCAACATCAACGTGGCCATTATGAACATCGGCGCGCCGTGCGCCGGTATGAACTCAGCAGTGCGCTCGGCCGTCAGGATGGGCATCATTCAGGGACACAACATGTTGGCGGTGTACGATGGCTTCGATGGACTTGCGCACGGAAATGTGTGTACAGAACTCTAGTGATCCAGGCTGTCTGATTCTGATTCTGTCTGTCTGGCCCGTGGACAGACAGATTGTCATTTCTTTCAATGAGAAAAAAGCGTTCTAAAAAAGGGCATATATCATGTTAATTTAGTAGTATTACATTAACATAACCATTATCAACATAATAATTAATTTAATAACAAAAAGCAACACTTGTAACACGAGTAATATTGCTATAATACATTTCATAATACTTTTCTCTGGTCCCAGATTGAGCCCATTACTTGGACTTGTGTCAGTGGCTGGACTGGCAAGGGAGGGTCAATGCTTGGCACTAAGAGGTACAACATTCTTGATCATACTTCAAATAAATGGCGGATGGTAGTACAATACAAGCTATATCATACCGGTCATGAAGTTTATCATTCTGTTTTCCCCTTTGTTTAAACTTTTAGAGCCTTGCCAGGTCAAATTGTGGAGGAGATCAGCTTGAACATCGCCAAACACAATATCCATGCATTGGTGATCATCGGAGGATTTGAGGTATGTCATCACAATTAATCTCCTAGTATTACTCACATGCCCTTCACGTTTTAAACCTGTCCTTGGAGGAGTCTTGGTATTTTTATCAAGATCTGATCCAAGTACTCCCAGAAACAGACCGGCAGCCTCTGTTTCCCCCCCTGCAGGCATATGTGGGCGGTCTGGAGCTGGTTCAGGCCAGAGAGAAGTACGAGGAGCTGTGCATTCCAATGGTGGTCATCCCCGCCACCGTCTCCAACAATGTCCCCGGCTCTGACTTCAGCATTGGTGCTGACACTGCTCTCAACACCATCACCTCAGTCAGTACTAGCACATTCATGCACACACACACACACACACATACACATACACACATACACACATACACACACATTTTCAAATCTGTACATGATTTTTTAAATTCCTATCATATTCAAAATGTAATTAATGAAATGACCATCAGACATATTATTCAGCAATATGCTCAGGTAAATTAATGAGAACTTTCCTCAGCACACAATCGACATAACATTTAATCCCCTCTGTAACTGTGTGCCTTACGCACTGAATAGCCCATTCAAACATAGCTTTTCATAAGTCAACGCACATCGTAAGCCAACTAACCCCATCTTCACGTGATCTCTAGACCTGTGACAGGATCAAGCAGTCCGCTGCAGGCACCAAACGACGCGTGTTCATCGTAGAAACCATGGGCGGCTACTGTGGCTACCTGGCCACCATGGCTGGCCTGGCTGCCGGCGCAGACGCAGCCTACATCTACGAAGAGAAGTTCAACATTAAGGACCTAGAGGTAGGGATCCACAGCTACACGCACTGCACCACAGCATTCTTCAACAGACAGACATTTATTTGTTTGAGGTGTTTAAGCTTGAAAATTGTGAGTATGCTTCACAGTTGAACGTGGAGCATCTTCTGCAAAAGATGAAGACCACAGTGAAGAGAGGGTTGATTCTCAGGTGGGTTTGCTGTTCTTTTGCCTCCATCAATGATCAATTGTCAAAACTTGGGTAAATGCCACTACAAGCTAAACCGTTTTATGGCCACGCCTCTCTGTCTTCCATCCATTCCATCCATTTATAGAAATGAGAAGTCCAATGCCAATTACACCACAGACTTCATCTTTAACCTGTATTCAGAGGAGGGCAAGGGGGTGTTCGACTGCCGCAAAAATGTCTTGGGACATATGCAGCAGGTGTGTTAGCAGGGCTAAAGTTTAATTTTGCACCACTAACTACAACACTACTATTATTAATAATAATCCTTATACTTTACTCATACTGGTGGAATTCTTTTTTCCTGTAGGGTGGAACCCCAACACCTTTTGATCGAAACTTTGGAACAAAAATGGGCGCCAAGTCTGTCCTGTGGGTGACTGAAAAACTGAAGGAGTGCTATAGACACGGTGAGCATAACTCGGGGAGGCTTCAGTGAGATAATGTAATCAGTTCAGAAACTGTTATCCTTCCATGCTAAGGGATCGGAGTAATGTTTTGCTGCTTCAGCGATTCAAATTGTTAATGGATCGATTTGAATCATTTCAGGGCGCATCTTTGCAAACACACCAGACTCCGCCTGTGTGCTGGGCATGAGAAAGAGAGCACTCCACTTCCAGCCCCTTGCCGAACTCAAAGCGGAGACCGATTTTGAGTAAGTCTTGGGACATTGTAGGATTGTTTTGCTTCAACTACAACATACAAAGATTCTGGCTATCCAAGTTTATCCCATTAAGTTAATCCGAGGTCCTACACAAGTCATAGTTAATATTACATATCGTTCTGTGTGTGTGTGGTGCAGGCATCGCATCCCCAAGACACAGTGGTGGCTGAAGATCAGGCCCATCATGAAGATCCTGGCCAAATACGATATCAAACTGGACACGTCCGAGCACGCCGACATGGAGCATGTGATCAAGAAGACGAGTCATGTGGTGTCTGCAGGAAAGTAGAACAGACATGACAAACCTGCTGAGGATCCTCAGTTAAACCTGCTAGTTTCTATTTGGCTACTCATTAGCCTTAAGGAGGAGACTTTTTGTCTCTGTCTGTATCCTGTACTTACGTTATTTTTATGCACTTCAAGAACAATATTAAATGTGTATCATATGACAGATGTGTCTTTTTTGTCTCCCTAGAAAATAAGGACATTTATCCTTAGTTTACCATTAGTTTGCATATCGTGGAGGAAATGCAGGAATATGTCTTCCTTTTATATATTGTGACCAGTGTGAACATCACACTGGCTGGAAAAACATGTCCCCAACAGACTCTTATGTGATCACATGTACAAAAAACAACATACGATTAGTTCTTCTCAATGGAATGGCCCAATATTGACATGGCAACTGTACCACATACTGTTGTACCACATACTGTACAAGACAAAGCCTCTATCTTGTATCTTGCCTCTATCATAGACATATTTGCACAAAACTAACAAAGAGCTTTGTAAAACTCTCGGCATGAGTATTTTCAGAGGGAATGGTATGCTGATGAAAACAATTGTTTGCATCCCTTTCATAATAACTTTTAATTTACAATGACTTGCATATCGTAGTGTAACAAAAACGTTGTCTATATATTTTTTACGTTTGAATTGTTATAACTTCTGTGCCAGTTAACATGATAAGTGTGTTCATTATAGTTGATAATATGAATATGAAGATATGCATTTAATTGTTTTTTCCTAAAATATAAACTGTAGGACTATGCCGGTGTTTTTACTTTCTTTAGTTAACAAGACCAGTTATTGTGATATAACAAGCAGTTATAAATATTCTGGAATATAATTTTCCCTACTGGCCTCCCTACCACCTAATTGAATGAACAATTGCATGATTTTTTAATGCATTTTTTATTACAGACAAACATTAACATAGACATACAAGGTCTCATTCAAATAATATAATACAGTACAAACATTGCCAAAATAGATGAAGAAAATAAACAAACATGGGGTTTTATATATACAAATAATTTATAATTTTTCCTTTTACACTTAAGGAGCAGAGACACAAACAATAAATATGATGTATATCCATTTGGTATATATAATGTACATATACCAAATGTATATATTTATATGTATATATAATTTGTTATTTGTAAAAGCAATTTATAAAACAAAAGAGGGCTTACTAGTGCTCCATTTGCTGCCATTAATATATTTACCCACAATTATTACGTCAGGAGCAGAAGGGTATCCAACTCGTGTGTTAAATGGCGAACAGGAAAAGGAAGCGCTGATCCTAAAGGTCAAATGAGTCGCAATGCCCGCCGGGAGCTGGGAGGACCGTCTGCGCTGCTGAGGCAAGGTGCGTGTCCCCAGTGTCCGCTTCGTTCGCCCGGCTAGGAATGCGCCTCACAAACTCCTTTGTCGGTGAAATGTTTCAGTAGACTTGTGACGCTGCCAATTGCGAAGAACCATGCTTGGGTATCATTCGTGCAACTAATATCTCGCGTTAAAGTTAGATCGGAGCCGCTAGCAAGGGGTTAGCTAGTTCTTCCAGATCCATCCATAGCACGCTAAGCTATCTGCGTGTAGCCTACTTGCTAGTATCCAGCTAGCTAGCTAGCTAGTCTCCGTGTGTCGCTGGTGTACCCAGTCGAGCCAGTCGGAACAGGATAGACTGCTGCACACGGGCAGATATTTCCAGAAGGGTTTGGTGGCGATCCGGCCTTGGGAGAACGCGACGACGGGGTAGACGTGCGTCAGGAGCGGCTGATGAGTTCGGATCAGGGCGGAGAGCCGCCGCTGCTGCAGGAGGAGGCTGATCCGGGACCCAGCACCGGTGGGAAGGACGAGGCTGCACTCGGGACCGAGGAAGGGTCAGGCGGCATGGTGAGTTGAGGCCTCCACTGCAAGCGACTGCTCGGATCCTGAAACCAGCCTCTTATTTGTCTTTAGTACACTGTTCCTCCGTTAGTGCTCGATATTGCAACAACGTGGTAACTAGTTAAAGGCGCATGTTGAAGATAACGTGCCCATAGACCAGCTGTATGGATCGTATATAGGGGCATTGTATTGTGTCATCGATTTCATTTAAATTCAAAGTAAGCATTCACACCATCGCTTCTTGGGCGTTGCACTCGGTCATTGGGTTTGAGTGTAAACCAATACAATGTTAAAATGTATTGTCTGTTCCGCAGATCTTGATCAGCAAGGTCCCAGCCACAGGTCCCCCATATGGCTAACGTTAGCTTAGCTACCTGGAGGAGCCAGCAAGCTCATTAAGTAGTTTGCTGAGTAATCATTAGCGCTTGTAGTTGAAGTTATGTCATTAGTGTATATAGCCACGGCGGCGATTGTTTTATTCCAGGTTCAGTGCGGGGTTGCTCCAATGCTGTTGGTAGTCGGTGGAGTTTACACGACGAATAAGTAAAGGATAAAGGACCATTCATTGGGTTAACATGACGCTTCGGCACAGCGGCACGGCTAGCTGCCAGTCTCTGGCCTATGCTACGCAGTGCAAGTCAGCTGACTCTACTTGGCTTGCTAGCGCCTCTAACATCATTCAGTCATGTGCTTTTTTTTTTAACGATTTACATTGATTTGTATTCATTTTGACCTGGAACATATCCCTCCTCCCGACGTCAGTGCCTAAACGTTTTCTAGTATGTTTATAAAATAAGTAGAAGTGCATTTCCTGAATGTACGCCTGGTTGCACGAGTCAACTCGTCATATGCGCAATTTTCCGAGAGCGTATAGGGTACGTTTAAATTGACATTGTGACGTAATTTACCATACCTAAGCGGGATGTGGAACTACTTGGTGGCCAGCAAGTTGATCCTTGGGCTACTCTGAAAAGCTATGGAAGCCCGTTTCCGCCACCAAAAATGAAGTCATAAGTATGAGATGCTAAGGGGGCGTTCACACCTATGATTCGGTTTGAAGGCGGGTAGCATTCACACTGGACTTTGTTATGCAAACCATTCTAAACAAACGACTCGCGCCCGAGGGGATCGCTCGTCGCCCGCCACCCCCACATTGCTACTAGTTCCAACCCCGACCTGATCCGACTCGCACGTGCTTATCCTATAATAACCACGCAGAGCGGAAACCTCTCATAATGATAACCCACTGGTCAACCACGTATTTGCCTCAAAACGCGTGGATGGAATAATTTCAAGCTTTAGTTTAAATCATTCGTTAGGCTTAATCAAGTAGCCAACGCTTAAAGTGATACTTTTTCATAAAGATAATATATTTTAAAACGAATGTAGCCTAATGAAGCCGTCCATTCCATTGAATAATATTGTGTGCTAATAATCTAGCGTATATCAATTGATGGTCATCCACCCCTCGCAAAAAACCACAACATATAAATATATAATGCATGTTTTATATAGCGTGATCCGACCCCAGAAAAGACAATTTTGCGGATCACCCGACCTGATGCAAGATTCTGCTTGGCAGTACAGACACACACACAGAAAGACGAACTCACATGGCAGATTCCACAGGGACCATCCATAATTCACTTTTTTTGTTTGTTCGCTTCCTGTAGTTGGCTCGGATCACGCTCACACCTAAAGTTAACTGTAATTCACTTGGAAGTGGACCAAGACCCCTGTTTTCAAGTGGCGCAGAGTTTGTGTTTGATCCACACCAGAGTTAATGAGCATTCACACCACCCCAAACGAACCGTAGGTTACTATCTGGGGAAAAGCTCCAGGGTTCGATTTTAAATGGCCCAAACAGCTAAGATGTGAAAGCCGTAATTCTGACATCCATAGTCACAATTATGAGAAATGTTCTCATAATTCCAACATATCTCATAATTTTGACATAGTATCTCATAATTACAACTTGGTATCTTCAAGGTACATGATTGTAATCTATCCAGACAGACCGTATGCGTACTTGGGGCAAAAACATCCAGCTTTCCAAATAATGCCCAGATACTCATCCAAGCGGGGGGGCATGGCCATTTAGTTTTGATTACAAATTACAGTGGTTAAATTGGTGCCGACTTTGTTAGATCCGTGTGTGGCAATTTGACAACTCCCAGAAGTTCACGAGATGTTTAGAGTGCCTAGAATTTTTGTAAATTTACCACATTACATAATGAATAATAATCAGAAAAATATTTTCACCTTAAAATTACAAGAGCACAGATAAATCAGACTTTTTGGTATTTGTTTGGTGGTGATCCCTCAAACTTTACGAGATGGTTTAGGGAAAGTGAGGCAAATTAATGATATGCATATAACTAATAAGACAATAAGATTTATATTCCATTTAATAGTTATCAGTAGTAATGTTGTGATCATCACCAACCATGTAAGGTCAATAATACCCGATCCACTGTCAAAACAGACCTTGGAAAAGTGGTGTGTACCTCTTTAAAGCCTAGTCAGCATTAGCTTTGGCCTGTGGTTAACATGGGCAAATCTCAAATGAATGCATCCACTTTGTTTGTTTTTTGCAAGTGTCAGACAATATTCCGAGGAAGAATTGCAAATCTACAAAAATTGCCAGTCACTAATAAGCAGTGCACCGATTTTTGGTGAGTATTGTGCATTTTGGGGTATTTTTAGATTGTAATTCCCACAGAAAGAATGAACAAATGAGTGAAAGTTTTGGTAAAACATCAATTTCACACACAAAGTTTGTGTGTGCTCTCAGACGCCCAAGCCAAACGATGCTGGTGGTCCACCAAAAAACGAATGTGCAGAAATCTTGCATTAAATGATCTGGTTAGATTGTCATTAATTGTTTAGATTGTCACCGAATCGTCATCCCCTGGAACACGTGTACCAAGTTTGGTCACTTTGTGGTAATTGCTGGGGGTGCAATGGATACCAATTGCCAACAGTCTAGATCACATTTTTGAGTCACAGATCGGATAGTTTTTTGCACCCGAAACCGAGGGGACAGATCCATACATATTAACTGCGATCCCTTGCAGTCCTAGTAACCGCTATAAGTAAAGGTGTCTGACCGCCGTGAGTTGTCTGACACAGTTGTTCTTCATGAGGAATGGTGTATGTCTACGTTTCATGCACGTTCCTCGTGGCAATGGCAGTGCTTGAAAGTTTTGAAAATCAAACGACTATAGCGCCACCTATGGGTGAATCTGGTCCATCTTTGGCATCCCTTACTCACATTACCAATTCTATAAGCATGCCAATTAATACATATTTTGACCATGTCGTTTTAGAAATGTGGATAAATTTGTCGGGGGGGACATCAGCAGAATTTTTCTCACCATGCTTGAATTCTGACCAATTATGGGCTGTTGACCCATGGGTATTGTTTGTCAACATTTTGATCAGCCCCCTTTGATCAACCTTTTCTAAACCAATTTCTCAATTCAGTTCAGCGATAAATGCCACATGGTGTTTTGCATCAATGTACGGTATGAGTCAAACGTTTGGACACTTTCTCATTCAATAGTTTTTCTTTATTTTTTATTTTCTACATTGTAGATTATTACCGAAGACATCAAAACTATGAAAGACGTGGAATTATGTAGTGAACAAAACAGAAATATGACAAGAGAACAGAAACTTATTTAAATTCTTCAAAGTAACCAGCTTTTGCTTTGACAACTTTGCACACATGACATTCTCTCAATCGGCTTCATGAGGTAGTCACCTGGAATGGTCTTCCAACAATCTTGAAGGAGTTCCCAGAGGTGCTGAGCGCTTGTTGCCTGCTTTTCCTTCACTCTGTGGTCCAACTCATTTCAAGCCATCTCAATTGGGTTAAGGTTGGGATTGTGGAGGCCAGGTCATCTGACACAGCACTCTGTCACTCGCCATGGTCAGATATCCCTTGCATAGCCTGAAGGTGTCACGATTAACAACCCAGAGGTTGGATTTAAAAGGAGGAGGCAAAGTCTGGACATCAACCATTTGGGGTCATTGACCTTTTGAAAAACAAATTATGATCCCACTAAGCGCAAACCAGATGGGAAGGCATGTTGCTGCAGAATGCTGTGGTAGCCATGCTGGTTAAGTGTGCCTTGACTTTTGAATAAATCACCAACAGTGTCAGCCGCAAAGCACCCCCACACAATACACCACCTCCATGCTTCGCGGTTGGAACCACACATGCCGATATCATCCGTTCACCATCTCTGCATTTCACAGACATAGTGGTTGGAACCAAAAATCTCATCAGTACAGCTTTCCACTGGTCTAGTGTCCATTCCTTGTTATTTGGCCCAAGCAATTCTTTTCTTGTTCTTCCTCAATAGTGACCTTTTTGCAGCAATTCGACCATGAAGGTGTGATTCATGTAGTCTCTGAACAGTTGATGTTGAGGTGTGTCTGACTGTGAACCCCGTGAAGCATTTATGTGGACTTTGAGGGGCTTGTGTTTGGGACTGGTGTTTGCATTTTATAATTGTTTCTGTTGTTGATTCACAACAGCCGTGTAGTATTGTGTTTATAGTTGCATTAAATGTGCAGTATTTTAAAATTGTAGGCCTAATTGCTAGTTTTCTGATAATTAGGAACACAAATTACTTTGTTGTTAGTTAATGGCTATGCACCTTAATAATAATTATGACTTCAGCAAATATGTAAACCCAGTTTATAGATTGGGCAACGGGAAATCCATACCCTAGAGCAGTAAGGCAAAACAATTGTTGGAATAGGCTTGTTGCTTGTACATTTTTCACACTTCCTCGTTGTAACAGTCTTTCGCCTACTTTGCTATACAACTGGCTGCCTAAAGGCCGTTTGTTGAGCTAAGCTCAAACATTTACAGATACAATGTGTTGAGAGTGTAACTTTATAGAGTGCCTTTACATTTTAATTTTTTATTGGTGCCTTTCCTGTTTGTGCTGTCTCTTGTCCTTGTGAAGGTCACCTCCAAGGGAGTGGGTCTGAACCCCAACGCCAAGGTGTGGCAGGAGATCCCTGTGGTCCCAAGTGAGATGCCTGCTGATGCAACCCACTGGTCACCTTCAGATGTCACTGAGGGTGAGGCGCGCAGATCTCCCACAATGCAACCAAACACCCTTGTTTGTCTGAAATATGAACCTAAATTTTATGGACAATATGTATGCACCATACAACTCAAGATGTGCTTGTTAAGGGGCACGGTGGCACAGTCGTAGTGCTGTGGCCTCACAGCTAGAAGGTCCTGGGATCGATTCCCGCCTGGGACATGGTTAGTTCACCCCATGTCTTCAGTGCGGGGATTTCGTGAACAGCCCTTTCTGTGTGGAGTTTCCATGTTCTCCGCGTGCTCCCTGGGGTTCCTCCATATATATACACTGTATATATAACCCCTCTAAAAAAAAAACATGGAAGAAGACCGTCGCCTGACCAGCGGCGGTTGGAAGGAGGTGGTCCCCGGGCGCTGCACTAGCTGCCCACCGCTCCTGGCCTGACCGCGGAGGAAGATGGCCATGGATGGGTTAAAAGCGGAGGACCAATTTCACGGCGACACCTATAGGGGCGTGTGTGTGTGTGGGGTGGGTTGGGAGGGCCGCCGTGCACGGGTGTGCAGGCATGGTGTTAACCGCGACAATAAAGACGGGGGGTTGTCCGTCCGGTA
>OMOU01075757.1:0-11317 GCA_900312585.1 Malacocephalus occidentalis | reverse complement strand
AGTTTAGGGCAGGGTTCTTGATAATTTGCCTCTTGTGTAGAAATATTGACCCAACCATAGAGAGTAGTGCTGCTGCCTGGTGGCAGGTAGACACCGCTAGACATATAGGACTCAGTCTGTCTCCTGGGCAGGTAGACACTGCTAGACACTCCTGACTCAGTCTGTCTCCTGGGCAGGTAGACACCGCTAGACATATAGGACTCAGTCTGTCTCCTGGGCAGGTAGACACCGCTAGACATATAGGACTCAGTCTGTCTCCTGGGCAGGTAGACACTGCTAGACATATAGGACTCAGTCTGTCTCCTGGGCAGGTAGACACCGCTAGACATATAGGACTCAGTCTGTCTCCTGGGCAGGTAGACACTGCTAGACACTCAGGACTCAGTCTGTCTCCTGGGCAGGTAGACACCGCTAGACATATAGGACTCAGTCTGTCTCCTGGGCAGGTAGACACCGCTAGACATATAGGACTCAGTCTGTCTCCTGGGCAGGTAGACACCGCTAGACATATAGGACTCAGTATGTCTCCTGCGCAGGTAGACACCGCTAGACATATAGGACTCATTCGGTGTAATTCTGAGCCTGAATATCTTTTGAATAGCCAATATCCAACACGTTCCAACGTTCCACCTATCAACATGATCACTGAGTTGTGAGACTGAGTTGTGAGACTGAGTTGTGAGACTGAGTTGTGAAAGTGAATGGACGTCTCCCTCTCTGTTGTGTGGTGCACACACAGGTGGGGACCCACTAGTCTCATTGATGGATGGAAGTGCACACCCAATGTTATTTTCCGCTGTCCTAATGACTCTCTGGGTGGTTTTCCTGTCTTGAGCAGTGGTATTGCCATACCACACAGTAACACCACCTGACAGAATGCTCTATATGGTGCCACGGTAAAAGTTTGCACGCTATCGATAGCACGGTGGGCGGTGTCACAGTGGTTAAGAGTCCTTCCATTTCTTCACGGACAGGAGATGTGTTGATAAGTTGTTGCAGTGCTTGAAGTCGCCCACAATGATGGAGACTGCCTCGGGGATGGAGACTGCCTCGGCAATTGTGAAGTTTGCTAACCTCGCTGTAGAGTTTGCTCAATGCAGCATCAGCTTGTGGTTGAATGTACACCGCCTGCCGCTATGAGACTAGCAGAGATTTCCCTAAAAAGGTGACATTTGATTGCCACTGCTTCCATTGTCTCTCCGTACCTTCACAGAAAAGTCCTTTGTTTGTTCCAGTCTGCATTCTCGTACAAATACAAGTTCAAGGGTGCTTGCTGATCGTATGTGATGCACATGGTAATAACTAAAGGTAGATAAAACTACACTATAAAACTACTTAAATGTGTGTAAAAATACTGCGCAGAGCTCAGAGGGACGCGTGCGCTCTCCTCCAGCACTGCTGCCGCCAATGTGTGTGTGTGTTTGTTTTTGGGCTGTGAAATCGCGATGAATATTCCAAATATATCACACATTGTTTTGCAGTTTTTTCTTACTCTTATCAACATGGGAGATGATTAGAAATTAGGGGTGTCAACGGTTAACCATTAGTCTGCTATGCACCAAGAATCCATCCATCCATTTTCTTCCGCTTATCCAGGGCCGGGTCGCGGAGGCAGCAGGCTAAGCAGCGCTCTCCAGGCCTCCTTCTCCCCAGCAACACTCTCTAGCTCCTCCTGGAGGATCCCGAGCCGTTCCCAGGCCAGATGAGATATATAATCCCTCCAGCAGGTTCTGGGTCTGCCTCTGGGTCTCCTCCCAGTCGGACGTGCCAGAAAACCTCTAAAGGGAGGCGCCCTGGGGGCATCCTGGTCAGATGCCCGAACCACCTCAGCTGGCTCCTTTTGACGCAGAGGAGCAGCGGCTCTACTCCGAGCTCCCTCCGGATGTCTGAGCTCCTCATCTTATCTCTGAGGCTGAGCCCAGCCACCCTCCGGAGGAAACTCATTTTGGCCGTTTGTATCCACAATCTCGTTCTTTCGGTCATTACCCACAGCTCGTGACCATAAGTGAGGGTTGGGACGTAGATGGACCGGTAAATCGCCTTCCGGCTCAGCTCTTTCTTCACCACAACGGACCGGTACAGCACCCGCATTACTGCAGACGCTGCACCAATCTGTCTGTCCATCTCCCGCTCCATTTTACCCTCACTCATGAACAAGACCCCGAGATAATTCGCTTGAGGCAGCAACTCACTCCCAATCCGGAGGAAGCACTCCACCGTTTTCCGGCAGAGAACCATGGCCTCAGACTTGAAGGTGCTGACTCTCATCCCAAACGCTTCACACTCGGCTGCAAACCGCCCCAGTGCATTCTGGAAGTCGTGGTCTGATGGAGCCAACAGAACTACGTTGTCTGCAAAGAGCAGGGATGCAATTCTGAGGTCCCCAAACTGGAAACTCTCCTCACCTCAGCTACAACTTGAGATTCTGTCCATGAAAATCACAACAAACAGAATTGGTGACAAGGGGCAACCTTGGCGGAGTCCAACACCCACTGAGAACGTGCTTGAGTTTGTGCTGGGAATACGGACACAGCTCTCTCACAATGTCCACAGCCTTCAGTATCTCAGAGCGAATTTTATCCACACCTGGCGCCTTGCCACTGAAGAGCTGTTTGACTACTTCAGCGACCTCTTCCAAAGATATGGGTGAGGCTTCTCCTGAGACTTCGGACTCTACCTCTTCCCCAGAGGGCGTGTTGGTCGGGTTCAGGAGTTCCTCAAAGTGTTCCTTCCACCGCCCAACAATATCCTCAATCTGGGTCAGCAGTTATCCTCCCCGACTGTGTACAGCCTGAGCTAAGCCCTGCTTTTCCTTCCTGAGTTGCCGAACGGTTTGGCAGAACTTCTTTGAGGCCAACCGAAAGTCCTTCTCCATGGCCTCCCCGAACTCCTCCCACACCCGGATTTTTGCTTTGGTGACCGCTGAGGCTGCAGCCCTTCTGCCCTCCCTGCTGTTTCGGGAGACCCCTGGGCCAACCAAGCCCGAAAGGCCT
Source organism: Malacocephalus occidentalis (assembly GCA_900312585.1). Taxonomy (NCBI): domain Eukaryota; kingdom Metazoa; phylum Chordata; class Actinopteri; order Gadiformes; family Macrouridae; genus Malacocephalus; species Malacocephalus occidentalis. Next base: position 8,324 of record OMOU01075757.1, on the reverse strand, counting down.
CCTTCTTCAACCTGACGGCTTCCTTCACCGCTGGTGTCCACCAGCGGGTTCTTAGGTTGCCGCCACGACAGGCACTGACAGCCTTCTGACAGCCTTCTGACCACAGCTCCTAGCCACCGCCTCTGCAATGGAGGCTCTGAACATGGCCCACTCGGATTCCATGTCCCCAACCTCCCCCGGGATATAAGAGAAGTTCTTCTGGATGTGAGCGTTAAAGACCCTATGGACAGGGGCTTGCACCAGACATTCCCAGTTCACCCTCACTACCTGTTTGTGTTTACCAGGTCTCTCCGGCAGCCTTCCCCACCATCTGATCCAACTCACCACCAGGTGGTGATCAGTTGACAGCTCTGCACCTCTCTTTACCCGAGTGTCCAAAACATGCGGCCGCAGATCTGCTGATACGACAACAAAGTCGATAATTGATCTTTGGCCTAAGGTGGTCCGCTACCAGGTACACTTATATGCCACCTTATGTTCGAACATGGTGTTTGTTACGGCCATGACTAGCACCGAAGTCCAACAACAAAGCACCACTCTGGTTCAGATCGGGCAGGTCGTTCCTCCCAATCACCCCCCTCCAGGTTTCTCCATCGTTGCCCACGTGCGCTTTGAAGTCCCCCAGTAGAACTATGGAATCCCCGGATGGAAGCCTTTCCAGGATGCTCTCCAAGTACTCCAAGAAGGCTGGATACTCTGAACTTCTGTTTGGTGCATAAGCACACACAGAAGTCAGAGTGACTTGCAGTCGCATGGAGGCGACCCTCTCGTTCACCGGGGAAAACTCCAACACACACTCACACCCTGGGCAACTCCAGAAAAGTAGAAAGTCCAGCCCCTCTCCAGGAGTTTGGTTCCAGAACCAGTGCTGTGCATGGAGGTAAGCCCAACCATATCTAGTTGGTACCACTCCACCTCCCGCACCATCTCTGGCTCCTTCCCCACCAGCAAGGTGACGTTCCATGTCCCTAGAACCAGTGAGCGATGCTGGGGATCCGTACGACCCGGAACCCGCCTTTGCCTCCCGCCCGGTTTACAGTGCACACGACCCCATTGAGGTGCACTGCAGGTGGTGGGCCCGCAGGGAGGCAGCTCCACGTCATCCTTTCAGGCTTGGCCCAGCTGGGCCCCGTGGATCCAGGCCCGGCCACCAGACGCTCGCCAACGAGCTCCCCTCCCAGGTCTGGCTCCAGAAGGGGGCCCCGGTTTACCTTGTCCGGGTGAGGTGACCATAGATTCGTGAAGCCTTTTCAAAAGCCAAAAGCACGGCTGCAGTATTGCGTGGGCATCAGCGCCTTTTGGATCCAAAAGTCCAACTCTGTTAGTGCAGAGAACTTCATTGTAGCAAAAATGATCCCGTAGGCAAACAGCTTCATATTATGGGCGCACAACTTATTGGTAGGTAGCGCTTTTTGGCATTGCCTTCGCCTAAACATTGAAACAGCTGCTAAATACTTTCAAAACCCCTCTTTATTAAAAGCATTAAATCCCCACTTGTTGCAATCTTTTATTTCTATGGCCACGACAAAATAGTGGGAAACAAAGTCCAGAATATGTATTAAATATGATTATTATTAGACCTGCAACCACTTAGTTTGAAGTCTTTCTCTGTTGGTCATTCCGATTCACAAGCCATATGAATGGCTGTCTGGCGATGTTACCATTGGCACTGTTGCTGGTAGCTATCATTAGATTCAATATTCAAGAAATGTAATGGTCACATACATATACAGGATATGCAGTGAAATTAAAAAGTAGGGTTAGCCAGTGGAATTTGCAACAGAACAAATACAAATAACCAAGGAATGAAATATCCACACTATTAAGTCTTTTCAACTAAAGGAACAGGTTTTTCTTTTTTTTTATATAATTTAAAAAAAAATTGAATATAATAATTAATTAGGGATGAAACAGATATTACAGCAATATTACATGCAAAGGTAAACTTTACCTTTATTATCGTCTAAACCGAGGCACTTTGCCTCGGTTTTATCTATTTCCATAGGAAACACTCAAACATACACACACATTCTGTCTGCTGGGAAGCAGATTAAATATGTGTAAGATATCGATCAATTGAAAGGAGTTTGGAAGTGACTGGTCCTCTCCTTTCCTAACGAGAAGGTCTACAAACTGACTGGTCCTGTCCTCATGGGAAGGTCTTCAAACTGACTGGCCCCCTTTTAACGGGGAGGTCTACTAACTGTCCTCTCCTAACGGGAAGGTCTATGAACACAAAGAGGCAAAGAGATTTGTGCACTGATTGAGCGCTGTAGACGTCTATCTATACATGTGCTGTTTGAAGTGCATCGGTGTGGCTAATGTAAAGCTTTTACCTGTATGCTGATTCATGCAGCGACACAATTAACCTTTACTCCTGCTGTGACCGACATGTCAAGCTTATTTCCGACACGGTATCCGTCATTAAAGAAAGATGACATATCGCTATGATCGCTATGTATGTATGTACACAAATATGCAAACAGAAATGTCTACATTTATTTTCCACGGTGGGCCTGAAGACTATTGTTCTCAAGGTGTGCATGTTTACCAAGCGTTTTCATGAAATAAGAAAGAGTCCCAAGTATGTCTATTAAAGAGCAATGTGTGTGTGTGATCATGCCTGCATATGTGTGTGTTCACCCATGTCCTATGTATTTATTAGTACATATACATTCATGTCATGCCAATTCATTCAGATTACTGCATTGCTGTGAATTTGCTTGTTAGAAGCCTTATAACATTACATGGGACATATGCTTATCTAGTTCTCCTCACTCTATCTCTCTCCTTTTCATCTCTTCTCTTCAACCAGAGACTACAAGTCACTCAATCCTCAGGATATTAAAGAAAACAATAAAAAGGTAAGTGGCTGGAGAACCCACACAATTCACATTCACCTGAGCAACATTTTTTTTTTGTACTTTTACAGCGATTCGGAGGCACGTCCCTGAACATGTAGTCACACAGTGACTGCGAGAAATGTATACGTTCATAAACATTAAAGCTGCACTACCTGCCATTTCTATATTCCAGAATTCTTTAGCCATTTATTTGACTTTGTTGATGCTGTCAGGGTGGGCTGCAAGTTTCTGAGCAAATTAACAGCGTAAAGTAGCAACAGGTCTCAAGTACAATCTTGTGTAGATGAATGGTGGACTCTAAAGTAAAATAACCTGCATCTCCCCAAATTCAAGTACAAGCAGAGATCCTGTTCTTTCTCCAGGATACAACGTATCCAAGGATATAAGTACGACTGTCATTTTCATTTTTTGTTTGAAAAATGACACTAGATTTGGCCTATATTGTCAGAAGATGAGGTAGGATATAATGATAATGATGGCAAAATGACATCAACCTCTTTAATTCTGCCTCTGTAATATTAAAAAACGGGTTGGCAACTCTACTCTATGCTTGTATTTAGTTTTATATTATATTTAACACATTATATTTAGACATGAATATATTTGGTTGGTTTAAGACAGGGTTATGTGTCTTTTTTCTCACACAGTTGGGCGTTGTAGGTTGGAAATACATTGTGTGTGTGCCTGGATGCGTCATCGTGAGTGATCTGTGTGCTAACATTTTGATATTTGGTATTTTAGATCTGCTTAAACAATTAGTTTTCCTCTGCCAGAAAATGCCCACTTCGACATAAAATAGCATGCAATCACACACATGCACATTTTTCTACACCACAATGTGTATTCTTTTGCACACACACACACACACACACACACACACACACACACACGTCCCCTTTCAGCCCCAGAGGGCTACAAAGAGTGATATATGCGTGGTGGTCCTGCAGGTTGATTTCCTCCCCTCGTACACACTCTGGCTGGCTGATAACCTCTGCTGGCCCTGTTAGGCATGAATGCCACCCTGTTGACAATAACCACAGTGGGGAGAGTGAGAGGGCGGACAAGCGAGGCACCAATATCATATCAGCAGGCTGCTCCCCTCCAAGTGCTCCGGGAGCCCAGGAGAAATTACCTAGATACAAGTAATACAGGGGAATATGCCAGACAAGATAGGCGGTGAATAGCTGCGGTGTTGTGGCCATTTCACCATGTCCATTTCTGGGGGGATCTGCAGTCAGACGACGGCTCATGTCCCTGGCCAGGCCTCTGCAGTCAGAGAGAAATTGACACTATGCATGCAGTCCAAAGAAAAAGACACAATACAGGCCGTGACACACCTGGCGTGAAAAGAAATCATGTGCAAATATTTTGCGTGAAAACTATTCACACCGATGGCGTTGTTGCAACACTTTTTCAATAAATGTACAAATACATTTGTCTAAATACATTCACGGCATGCTCATTCTTGGTTTGGCTATTCCTCGTGTCTTTCCCCTCCCTCTTCTCCCTGACATATGTGTCCCTCAGATTTGTTCACAATCTCTTTACACACCACAATAGTGGTGTGTAAAGGCCCTACTATTGGGAAAAGTGTCCTGCCTGGGTTTCATTATCTACACCCGCTCCCACCCTACACCCTGTTACGTGCAATACCAAGCCACCCACACATACAGTATGGCCACTAACCCAACCCAACGGCACAAGATCCGCAGCCCAACTCAAACCTGCATATCCAATAATAATCATGGCCAGTGAAAATATCGTATAATGATCACTTATTACACTGATCAACCATGTATTCGGTTCAAAATGTGTGGGATGGAATCATTTCAAGCTGTCAAGCGGTTAGGCTTAATCGAGTAGCCTAGGTTGATATTTTTGGGCCATTTCATACATTAAGATGATATATATTCAAAACGAAGGTAGCCTAATCCATCCCAAAAAAACCTTGACTTATATTACTTATTCTTGATTTTATATACAGATCCTTTCCAAAAAATTTGAATATCATGAAAAAGTCAAGGCATCGAGGCAGTAATTGGAGCAAAAGGATTCCCGACTATTGAGTGCAGGCATGAACATAACTTTTCAGATGATGGACATTTCTCTATGTGATATTTAATTTCTTGAAATACTGTATTGGGGGTTTTTATGAGCTGGAAGCCAAACTTATGCAAAGTGAAACAAATAAATAGTTTAAATACTGGATCTATAATCTATTAAAGTTTCACGTTTTGAAAGGAATTATGGAAAAAAACTAACGTTTCCATGATATTGCATTTTTTGGGAAAGGATCTGTGTAATATATATACTGCTGCCCCTATACAAACTATTGTGGGTGTGTGAGCTTCCACCCCTACTCAGTCTCATGTATTCCCCAAGCCCTGTGTCCCCATTTCCCTTGTCATTGGACCGAGTCATTCTGTTGGTTTTGATTCCCTGTACCTCAACAAAGGATTTTATTAAGAACATTCAACACTGTTTCCTGGGGTCGGGTGGGGATCAACTCGTTGAGATGATCGAGAGGCCGCCAGGGTGGATTTACAAGTTCAGGTCTGGAGGCGAAAGAGGAGATAGGAGACTCATCTCCTTCCTCCAAGCTACTCCAGGGGACAACACAATCTCTGCAACGCCTAACACCTGGTCCAGGTCAGGGAGGGTTGACAAGTGGAAGACCGCCTTCAACACCCCCACTGGACATTATTAGTAGCTGGTGATGCCTTTTGGTCTCACCAACGCCCCCGCTGTTTTGCAAGCGTTGGTGAATAATGTACAAAGAGACCTGATGAGTTTAGTTTTTGTTTATTTGGACGATATCTTGATTTTCTCAACGTCCCAGGAGAGCATGTCCAGACCGCCTCCTCGAGAAATCCGTCTTCGTCAAGGCCGAGAAGTGTGAGTTCCATGTCCCATCGGTCTTGTTACTGGGATACATCATGTTGCAGAGGAACATGCAGAAGGACACCGCAAAAGTATCACCCGTTACCTACTGATATTTTCCTGTTAATAGAGTGCGGAGCGTCCTTTCCCAGAGGGCAATCATCAACCAGAAGCTCCATTCTTGTGTTTCTTCTTCCTGCGACTGTTCCCGGAACTATGACATTGGCAACTGGGAGCTGCTGGCTGTCAAGTTAGCACTATAGGAGTGGCGGCACTGGCTGGAGGGGACTAAAATACCTTTCTTGGTCTTGACAGGCCACAAGAACTTAAGAGTACTGTACATCCATACGACCAAGAAACTAAACTTAAACCCAGTTCAACTTGATGCCCTGCCTGATGCCCTGTCCCCAGTTCCTGGAGAGGGAGGATTCGGCCACAGGGTGTGAGCCCATCCTCCCAGCTCCCTGCAGGGTCGGCACCCTCACCTGGGAGAGAACCAACCCATGCCCAGCAGTTGTCCTCCTGATTGTCTGTTCGTTCCCCCAGACCGTAGGTCTGATGTTGTTCTGTGGGCCCACGCCGAGAGGTTGACCTGCCATCCAGGGATCCCGAGGACCTGGGATGTCCTTCTGCAGTGGTTTTGGTGGGCCACCCTGGAGGTGGCCCACACCCGGAAGTTTGTGAATGCCTGTCCCACCTGCAGTCAGCACAAGCCTTCTGATCAGGTCCCTAGCGGTCTCCTTCGGCCTCTCCCTGTGCCTCATCACCCCTGGTCCCACATCTCCCTGGACTTTGTCATGGGTCTCCCCCCCCATCTGTTGGCAACATGGTCGTCCTCACAGAAGTAGATTGGTTGAGCAAGGTGGCCCACTTCGTGCCCCTGCCCAAATTCCCCTCAGCAAAAGAAATGACATAGACCATCCTGCTCCACGTTTTCCAGCTCCACGGTCTCCCGGTCGCCATGGTCTCTGATCAGGGACCTCAGTTCACGTCTTTGAGAGTTTTGTTCTACGGATGAACAAGGTGACGGCCCTGCATTGCATGGTCTCCTAAAATCCCTCATCCTGGTCTCATGTCAGGTTCCTCCTTCCAGAGGGTTCCCATGCCCTGGCCATAATTGCTGTGATTTGAGTACACCCACAACACACAAACCAGCTTCACCATTGGCCTCTCTCCATGTCAGTGCCTACGGTTTTCAACCACTCTTCACTCTGTACTTTTTCCACTCTACCTGTCAATCATTAATTAAATCAACTCATCAGCCACACCACCTTCACCTGTTCTCTGTAACAATTAACTCCCTATTTAAGCTCTGCCTTTACTTGCCCAACTGCCCCCAGATTGTATCTTCTCTTACCCATGCAAGACTCTCATTCCTCCACGTAATGACCCATTACCGACCATGCCTGTCTCCAACCTTCCTGCCTTGTTGCCTGTTGAATCTCCTCAGCCTTCTGTCCCTGACCACGAATCCTGCCTGCGCACTTCCTGGTTCCCGTCTGCCCGTCCCTGTGGCTGCTGGGTGCTTCCCATCTGCGATGTTGCTTCCTGGCTTCCTGATCATCCGTCTTTCCCTGACCATCCGTTTACCTGCTCCATCATGGTGCTTCTGCCCTGCTTCCAAGTTCTGTACCCACTGCCACAATGCCTTTCCCCTGCCAGTACCGCTGCCCCTATACAAATAAATGTGGGTGTGAGCTTCCCCACCCTGCTCCACTCACTATTCCCCAAGCCCTGGGTCCCCATTTCCCTTGTCATTGGACAAAGTCATTCAGTTGTGTGTTTGATTCCCTGTACCTTGGCAAAAGGTTTTATAAAAGAACATTTAAGATTGTTTCCTGTGGTTGTGCTGCGATTGGGTTCTACACACCCCCATTACACTGACAGAAGATCTGTCATCATATCACAATGTAATACAATTATTACAAAGTATTCACTGCAATGCTTGGTATAACTGCATCTTTGTCTCTTGTGGTGGTTGTTTTATGGATCACTTTGACAGGCTTTCAAGCCTGTATTCCACAGCCATGGCTGTGGAATATAGAAGGAGCAGAAAGGAATTGTATCTGTCTGGGCCCATTGTGTGTGGCTGATAGACATGCCCCTATGCTCACCTCCCGCTCACCCTGCTATACGACCCAGACTACACTGAATTATGACAGATAAGGACAATCAATATCTGAGGGGGTGTGTGAATATTTAGAGTCACCGTTTGGAAAGATCCCTTATCAATGAAACCTGTATGTGTATATGCGTGTGTGTGATGTTTGTGTGTGTGTGTGTGTGTGTGCAGGTTTGTGTGGCCATGTACATAAGCCATACAGAGCATTCAACCCTCAGTGTGTGTTTACGCTGTGGTGGATTATCCTTGTGTGTACGCGTGCAGGCGTGAGCCAGTGTGCGCGTTGCCTCTGTGTTAGAAGGATCTGTAGGTGCAGAGTCTCTCGATTGTTTGGACTGAGAGTGTGCATGCCCTGGCCTTGTCTGTTGTGTGTGTGTGTGTGTGTGTGTGTAATGAGGCCAAGGAGAAGTCATTTCCCATGCTATCTGATAACTGACCGCTAACAGCAGCCGTAAATG
>OMOU01075755.1:0-20515 GCA_900312585.1 Malacocephalus occidentalis | reverse complement strand
TGGGATTTCGTGAACGGCCCTTTCTGTGTGGAGTTTCCATGTTCTCCCCGTGCTCCCTGGGATTCCTCCATATATATACACTGTATATATAAGCTGTATATATAACTGTATATACAAGCGGCCGAAATGAGTTTCCTCCGGAGGGTGGCTGGGCTCAGCCTTAGAGATAGGGTGAGGAGCTCAGACATCCGGAGGGAGCTTGGAGTAGAGCCGCTGCTCCTCCGCATCGAAAGGAGTCAGCTGAGGTGGTTCGGGCATCTGACCAGGATGCCTCCTGGGCACCTCCCCTTAGAGGTCTTCCGGGCACGTCCGACTGGGAGGAGACCCCGGGGCAGACCCAGAACCAGCTGGAGGGATTATATATCTCATCTGGCCTGGGAACGCCTTGGAATCCACCAGGAGGAACTAGAAAGCGTTGCGGGGGAGAAGGGCACCTTCTGTAAAAATGAGCGGACCAAAGAAAAGAAAAGTGGACAGTGAGCGCCGAGTGTTTAATAATGAGTGGAAAACAAAATATTTTTTCACTCAAGTCTGATCAACGGCTGTATGCCTGATATGCCAAGAAACTGTTGCAGTTTTCAAATTATACAATATCAGCCGTCACTTTGCCACGAAGCATGTTAACTATGCTAGCAAGCAGTCAATGCAAGAACGGGTGGCTACGGCTCAGAGGTTGAAAATTCACAGACAAAATGCAATTCAAGAGTCACGTACCAAGCTGGCATTCAAATTAGCAAAGGCTTTCTCCGAAGGCGAGTTTTTGAAAGAATGCATGGCACAGGTCTCCTATGTCCGGAGAGCAAAGGCAAGTTTAAAAAAATCAGTTTATCACGCAGGACTGTGACTCACCGTGTGGAACTGATTGACAAAGATATAGCCAGCGACTTAAACAAAAAGGCGGAGTCCTATACGTTATATTCACTAGCACTGGATGAAAGTAACGACATAAAAGACACTGCTCAGATCCTAATTTTTATCCGAGGGATTAACGACAGTTTTGAGATAATGGAGGAGTTTTTGACCATGGAGACCCAGAAAGGCAAAACGCGGGGAGAGGACTTGTATAACCAGGTGTCTGCTGTCATTGAGAGAATGAAGCTACCTTGGAGTAAACTTGCCAATGTCACCACGGATGGATCACCAAATGTAACTGGAAAAAAAGTTGGGCTGCTGAAAAAAATCCAGGGTAAAGTGAAAGAGGAAAACCCTGACCAGGATGTTATTTTCCTTCACTGCATCATTCATCAGGAATCTCTGTGTAAGTCTATATTGCAGCTTAATCATGTCGTGCATCCAGTTGTTAACTCTATACGAGCAAGGGGACTTCAGCATCGTCAGTTTATTACGTTCCTGGAGAAAACCGATGCGGATCACCAGGAATTACTTTGTCACTCTCATGCCGGCTGGTTAAGTTTGGGCAAAGTTTTCAATGAGTGTGGGAGCTCAAAGAAGAGATTAGTGCATTTTTGGAGTTAATGGGGAAATCCGCCGAATTTCCTGAGCTAAGCGACAAGAACTGGCTTTGTGACTTTGCGTTTGCTGTGGAAATATTTTCACACATGAATGAGCAAATCACTGGACGACCTGCACGGAGAATTCTGCCGTCGGTTCGTTTTCCATTGAAAAGTCACTTCAGCTGGTGTCTTGTCCCGTCACGTCCCGTCAACTCTCTTAAACTGAATTACTTTTATGCTTCACTTAATGAAGCCACGTTTCCAAACCTCCGGAGGACGGCCCAGAAGATGCTGACGTTGTTTGGCTCGACCTACGTATGTGAGCAGACATTCAGCGTCATGAACATCAACAAAGCCCGTCACAGATCCAAGTTAACTGACCAACACCTCGGATCTATCCTGAGAATTGCCACAAGGAAAATAACTCCAGACTTTGATGCACTGGCAAAAAAAGGAGATCAACAACACTGTTCCCACTGAAACTGAACGCGGGTTCCTGTACTGTGTTATGAAATGAATGCATTTGGAAAACTATTTGTACAATGAGCCTTGCATATTCATGCTTTGCTACCTGTTAAAGGCCAAATCCTTTCATGTAATGGCTTTTACATGTCATTTATATTAGTTCACACAAACACGCCATCCATCTGATCCTGGCCCGGCCCCTCTGTCAAATTTTAGAACCCATTGTGGCCCGCGAGTCAAAAAGTTTGCCACCCCTGGATTAGACCAATGTTATCCTCCGCGAATGCAGAGACACTCATCCATGCATTTATATCATCCAGACTGGATTACCGTAATGCACTGTTCTCTGGCTTACCAAGCTCGACTACGAAAAGCCTCCAGCTTGTGCAGAACACAGCTGCTAGACTTCTAACCAGAACTAAGAAGTTCGACCACATTACTCCTATTCTCACTCCCCTCCACTGGCTCCCAATAACCGCCAGATCAGATTTTATGGTTCTACTTCATACCTACAAGATACTGCATGGGTCCACACCATCGTACCTGAAGGACCTTATTGTTCCCTATTGTCCTTCTCGACTCCTCCAGTCTTCAGAGGCTGGCCTTCTATCAATTCAAGTGGAAAACAATCTGCAGGAAACAGAGTGTTCTCTTATTGAGCACCCTATCTGTGGAACCCTCTGCCAACTGTATTTAAGGCTAACTTAAAACCCACCTGGCAACCCCACCTGATGACTACCAGCTTGCTTTCCAGCCAGCACCACATCACAATAGGGATAGGGCTAAGGGGGGGTGTCATAACCATATGGCCTGTAAAGCCCGTTGAGGCTGTAACTGTGATTAAGAAATACACAAATACAATGGACTTGACATGACATTAACAAGTAGAACAGTGAGAAGTTGAGTTGTGAAAGCAGTAGTAGTATTATCAGTTCACATATCTTTTATGATCAGGGCTATAGCTCACACAACTTATTAATATGTATCCGTTTGAGGGGTTACACAAGGAAATACCTACCATATAGGATATAATAATGCTGGCAACACTGACGTTAACACATTTCATTCTATAATTATATGAAAGACTGACTGAGAGCGAATCACACAGTTGTGAACTCTACTCTGCATGACAGACACAAGAGCATACACAATAATGTTATAGGATAAATTGTAAAACATTCATTTGCATACATTGTAAGTGACATATTTGTTTAAGGGACACGTCGACAATGTTATTATGGCTAATTATATGAATTCATTAATAATAACAAATCAAGCGGTTGAGAACTGCTCTGCGCGCATGGTGATGATACTAGCTTAACAATATGGTTTCTTGGTTATTGACTTTATGATCCAAAATCAAATTAGTCCCTATCCAACATAGTCCAACACTTAAGCTTAACATCAAGCTTAATGGTGTATCCTCGAACTGAGGATTGCCACCTTCAGCATTTTTTAAAAGCAAACTTAAAATCTATAACAACAATCTCTCTTTCAAATAACTTGTCAAGTTTGATTTTAAGTGTTATTTATGCAGTTCCAATTTCATGTTTACTTTGTAAAAAAAATGCTGATCACACATACTTACATAGTTCAAAAAAGTTGCCACACGATTTCCAGTGCCTAATCTTTTGAAAGCATCAGGCTCATCTTTCTATGAAGATAAAACACACACACACGCACACACACTCAGTGTACTTACATAGTTGAGGTAAGTGGCAAGTCTATTTCCATCGACCAAGAGGTTGCTGTCAAAAGGACGCTGCAACAGACGTTTATAAACGTTTAACCAATCAGTGTTAAAAAGAGAGGGTTTGGAGTCCATCACCAGGGTCACCACCTAACACAAATCAGACCTGACATTCATATCTACATTCTGATGGCTGTCAGAATGGGGTGTTTCACTTTAATTCCAGTACCCGTGAGGGTTTCTGGAAATGTGTGTTAATTGAGTTCCAATAATATATATACTGTACATACACTTGCAAGGATATTGTTTTCACTCTCATGTTGGGTATCAGAAATGTGGAAAATGTCCCTTCACGGTTCATTGAACAGATGAAACAAATAAACAGATGTGAGCATCTAAATTGTCATTAACGGGATTCAATATTTTAATCGATGGACGACAGCCCTACTATAAATACATATTATGAATAAACAAAAGAAACCTCCCAACCCAAACCATTGTGGCTTAGGTCAAATGAAAGATTAAAATCAGAACCAAAAGCAAAGCAAAATATTTTTGTCCGGTTCCCGCACAACGTTGCTCTAGCGATAGCCCAGACTCTACAAGCACAGACACCCTGTTTGTACACGGGAAGCCATGCAAGCCAAAAAGCCATTTCTGAAACAACAGAAACACTCATCCAGAAATGGATGGCAGATCAGCAGATGTCTGTCTCCAACTGGTGCCTTAATTACTTCCCAATTTTTCTGCATTTAAAAAAAGAGAAGCACTGTATTACATAATTCACAGGAATTACATTTCTAATAATGGCAATGGCGATGACAAACGACTGGATGAACATAGACTGGACGCACATAAACAGGATGCACATAAACAGGATGCACATAAACAGAAGCAAGAACACAAGTGAGACTAAAACTCACCCTGGAGAAGTCAAAGTGGGGCTCATACTGCCCCCCCACTCCGTAGTTCGCCACCTGGGACAGTGCCATGCAGAGAGACCATCAAATAATATACATGTGATGATACATGTGATGAATTAATAGGGTTAGGGTTAGGAATCACAAATGTAAAGCAGTTGTACGAGAGATGTGGACAATCATTGTCAAAACCACATCTAGATTGATGAGACTTATGTTGTCGTCAAGGCCAAATCTCTTGGGGAAGTGTTAAATAAAGTATCATGCTTCACTCAGACATTACGGGTTGTCAATATAAAGCCGGGGCTGTCATACAAATTGATCTGAAACATTGTTGTGCTATGCCCTAGACTAGGGGTCAGCAATCGATCAAAAGAGCCATGTTGGCCCCTCTCCCACGAAATAAAATTCATCTGGAGCCGCAAAACCTTTTTTACTCTTAAAATGAAGATAACACACTTTTATATATAGTTATACTATTGCGAGCTATGAGGGGGCGTGGTTAGTGGTCAAAGGCAATGACAGGGGGAGTGGAGTGGCAGAAATGCCTGGAATGTGATGCAGCTGTAGCAAATGAGTGCAATTAACGAAATGGTATTTCATGACACCTGTGCCTCTTCCTGCAGGAGAGGCTGGGGACGCATGGCAGGAGAACTCCGCCAGGACTCCGACGCCAAAACCCTCTCCGCGCCAGAAAAGGACTTTATACATGCATTATAAACTGCATTATTTCTTTTACATTGTTTCCTTAAACACGCTGTAGTGATTTCTGTTGTTTATTAAAAACATCATATTTTTTCAACCCTACTCCGTCCTCTCCATTTTTCCAGAAGAACCCAGAGAAGCCACGACCGTGGCATTGTGGCATAAAGTGCTACATTGGCGCCCAATGTGGGGCCAGCGTGTTTCAGGAAACAATGGGCAGCCCCGACTGTAGGAAGGATGTGTTATTAAGTAGATTCCATTCCCCACAGCTGTGTCAAATTCCAGGCATTTTTGCCGCTCCGCTCCCCTTGTCATTGCCTGTCAATGCTAACCACACCCCCTCATAGCTCACAACCGTATAGACAGAGGGATTGGAATTCATTCAAAAGCTTATTTCTAGTATTATCTATTGTTATTTGTAGTTTTGTTATTTCCATTTTTTTTGTCACCCACTGTAAAATGTAACTAGTTTGTTGTATTTATGAAATTATAAAACAACAAAAACAAATCTGTTGACATTCTATTGCTGTTTGTTACTGTTGTAACAAAGGAAAACCTCAAACTCTTATGAAGAAGAGAAAAAACACTGGCATGTGTCAACCTACTTTGAAATAAAACAAAGAAACATGCAGGTCTATTTGAGTCATTCTCTTATTTGTGGAAAATTCATAAAATAAAAAGTTGCCCACTTTAAAATAAATAAAGCTTTAAAAAGAGTAAACATAAAAATAGGCCAGTTTGTATTTAATTATGACATCAGTCCATTTCAGTTTGTTGTCGTCCTCAGTCACGTACAACAATCAATGATCGAGCCTGAACATAAAACTACATCACCTCAGGTTCTAAAATACTATTTTTTTCCCCCCTAAATAATAGCCTATCAAATGATAGTGTTCTCACCTGTTTCATGTGATTTATTTTACTGAACATCACTGCTGAGCTTCTCTGGCCTGTAAGACTCAGGCCTGTAAGACTTTGATCTTCACACAGAAATGCAGGCTGTCCTCTGTGATATTTGGATGATATTTGTGATGTAGTTCATGCTTGAGAAAACCTGCTTGCATAGGTCTGTGGATCTAAAGATGGACAGGACTCCAAATGCATACTTCTTCATGTTCAAGTGTCGGGAATGGCATTCCATGTTTCAAACACAATTTTGTTGGGTTTAGGCAGGTTTTCAATATCACTCCATCTGTGGGTCCAAGCGAGAATAGCCGGGTAGCATCTTCGAGATCAGCTGTCAGGCTTTTGAACTTGGACACCCATAACTCATTATCAGCGATTTCGGCCAGTTCAATTTCAAGATCAGGTTGACTTACTCCTGTGAATGCTGCCATGTCCAGTAGGGATGGGTTGATGTCCAGGGGTGTAACAGGGAAGGATAATGTAATCCAAATGGAATTTGCATTACGATGATCACACGCTTAGTAGTCTACTCACAAATGCATGTGGTTGTGTGCTTCTTTGCACACAGGGGGGAAGTGAGAGAACGTACCTTTCTGTACATCTCTGACAAACACTGGCATCTTGTGCTCAAACACCAAAATATCCTCCAGTATCTGAAGGGCCGTGCTTCCTTTTCCCTGGAGACTTTTGTTCAGCATGACCTGTCATATCCACCATGAAGTGCCAATCTGGATGGTCCAGTTCTGGATAGGTGAGGCCCTTGCTTTTCACATTGTTTCATTCTAACAGCCAAGCTATGGCCTGAGCAGCCATGCTGCTATTTCTACAGTGTCAAGGCACATCAGATGGCATGGGGTGCAGTGAAATGCTCCCACTCCAGTGGCAGCTACATTTCAGAAAAACTTAGCTAAACGCTAGGCAGTGAAGTGGCTACATTTACCGTTGTGTAGATGCTATTTATCAATATTAGATGTCATTATAATGATCAGCTAGGGGTTAGGTATTTTGTTCAATGATGCATACAGGTAGATTTTGGGAGTCAGACAATGTCATTACTTGACCATTCAGATATTCAGATAGAAGTCAACCAGGAATATAGTGTTTCTAAACCTCAGAGTTGTATGGCAGGAACTCATATTTGAAATAATCAAATGTCAGAACCATTGATTGGTCTTGAACAAGACATTGGCAAATAAATTGAGTTTCTGTTGCTGGTTGTGTCTATTCATGACAAGGTCATCTTACAAAACAAAACACTTTCCTTCATCGCAGTTAAGAATTGTGATTCTACATTGATGTTCAACAGCAACCAAAAATATTCGACATAACGATGCCTTCTACTGTGCAAACTAAAAACCTAGAAGTGTGCTTATTGGGTGAGATGCTGATGATAACCTCACCTGGAGTAACTCTGCAGTCTCGACAGTGAGGCCGGTGATGTCTTCTACCCTCTGGTTGACTCTTGCCACCACAGGATCATCTTCCCCTTCCAACCACGCACTGGAGAACACACAAAATGTGTCATATGTAATAGCGTTTAATGTTGCAATGATTATTTGACATGTGATAAATAAACAAATATTGAAGTGAACACAGTTCTAAATGTATTTGTTTAATGCAAAGATTAGGAAGAAAAACACCTCATCATTAAATATCTGCTGGTATCCTCACCTCCACCTACACTCACCCCTGCCAGCCTTACCTGCTTCGTCCCTCTCTGAAGAAGTCAACAGGCTTGCGTCATCCAACCACGCCACCACCTGCCCCTTGATCCCATCCTCCCTTCTCTCAGGCGACATCCTGCCAATCCTCACCACCCTAATCAACACCTCCCTCAACTCAGGCCTGAGACTCATCCCTCTCATCTGTGCTCATCCTTCTTGACTTGTCTGCTGTGTTGACACAGTGAACCACCAGATCCTCCACTCTCAGAGCTTGGCGGTGCTGGATCTGTGTTATCCTGGTTCACTTCCTACCTGACAGATCACACCTATCAGGTCACATGAAATGCCCCCCCTCCCGACACCCAAACCGCAACACGCATCTCTAAATGTCTGGCTGACATCAGCAAATGGACGACCAATCACCTGAAACCTAGACAAGACTAAGCTTCTCTTCATGCCGGGGAAAGACTGCCCACGCATGGACCTACTTGTCACCACTGAGGACATCCAAGTCTCCCCTTTACCGACTGTGAGGCACCTTGGAGTGGTACTGGACGACCAGCTGTGGTGCAACACCAACATCATCCTCTGTGGCCAGATCTTGTAGAATTACTCTCCACAACATCCGCAGGATCCGGCCCTTCCTCACACGTGAAGTAGCACAGATCTTGGTCCAAGCACTCATCATCACTCGCCTCGACTACAGGAAGACTGTCCTGGCTCCTGGATCTGTGCTTAAAAATGGTTAAAAGTGCACACAAGTCTGATCACAATTGTGCGCATGTCATCCCTGTATACCTTACTAAAGAGGGACAAAGAAGGTGCTGACTATGTGTGTAAAGGACTGGGCTGAGAACGCTTGCCTGTCTCTCCAAGGTTGTTTAGATTGCACTGACTAGAAGATGTTTAAGGAGTCATTGTCTGATATTGATGAATTGACTGCTGTTGTTAGTAGTTGGATATCGAAATGCAAAAATGGCAAGTTGTGAGTATCAAAGTCCCTTAAAGATTTATTCTACAAAAATAAAAAGCCACGCCACGCAGCAAGCTTCAAAAACAGGGGCAGAAAAAAGGAAGTATAAGGATAATCTCAGGATGAAAAACCTGGGCTCCATCTAGGATGAAAACTATAGTAGAGCTCAAAGAAGGCAGGGTTAACCCTAACCCTAACCAGAGTAGATCTTAATCGCTACAAATCACACTCACAGTTGGCACAGGATTTGAATAATACATGAGCTTTGATGTCCATGATTTGGGTGACAGGCATTCTGAACACAGAAATAGTGTCCTGTCGACTCAATATTTGAACCCCTCCTTTGGAAAATTCCAGGCCCAAATATCATCAGTGGTCAACTGCTTAAAGTATGTGCACAGCAACTAGTGTGTATGAATACACACTACTGGGGTGTATTCAAGACCACAGACCTCAATGTGTATGCAGATCACGTCACGTCACATTAACAGGCTGTTGGAGGAATGCATTCCCACCAAGACTGTTCGCTCATTTCCAAACCGCAAACCATGGATGGACCCGAAAATCAGCAATAAATGAAGCGCTTTTAAATCAGTGTACTCTAATCTCTGCAAGAAGGCCAAGTACGACCTCAGCGAGGCCAGAAAAATTTTAAAACGGATTATAACACAAACTGGAATCACAGTACGGGGCTCAGATACCAGACGCAAGGACTGCGAGCCATCACTGATGTAGGGGCGCTATCATATGTACTCACACTGTTAGTTATCAGCTTATAATTAATGACAATCCGAGAAAAGTATTCATTATTAAAATAAAAAAGGTACTAATCTGAATGAATAATAATGGGGCGCCACCCTGGAATCAGGGACCAATAACTAAGCAATGGAGTCAGTCTCATATATTGTACCAAAACTAGTAAATCAGAATTATGATTAATTAATAAATAATAATAACTATATCAATACCTAGTTCCTTACGCGACAGGGGCTGGCTTCAACACAACATCCAAACCACAACAGCTGTAATACAAGGAGATTTATTAGCAAAGAAGATTAGGCATAGTCATTAATTTATTACAATACAGTACATAACCATACAAAAGATAACTACACCAAAGATAACCATATAAAAGCTATAACCATACACACAATGTAACTACACCAAAGATAACCATATAAAAGATATAACCATACACAAGATGCAACCATACACAAGATGTAACCATACACTAGATATAGTGAGGTTTGTTGTGTGTGTGTGGCTAGGTGTGGCTATGTGTGTCTATGTGTGGCTATGTGTGGCTAGGGGTAGCTATGCGTGGCTTGGTGTAGCTATGTGTGGCTAGGTGGCTAGGTGTAGCGAGGTGTAGCTATGCGTAGCCAGGTGGCTAGGTGTAGCTATGCGTAGCTAGGTGGCTAGGTGTATCTATGCGTAGCTAGGTGTGTGTGTGTGTGTGTGTGTGTGTGTGTGATTCTTTTGTCTTAGTTTGTAGTTTGTCTTTTGTCTTAGTTTGTCTTTTGTCTTAGTTTGTCTTTACTGTCTTAGTTGTCCTTCAGTCACTATTTCACCTGGGCCTGAGAGGCATGCAATTTCATCTGTGCTGTATGTCAATATAGCACATTTGACAAATAAAAGAACTTTGACTTTGACTTTGACTTTGAACTACAGAGCCCAGGAGTGGGTGTGGCCTAACTAGCCAGCGGCAGAGAGGCTCTGTTCGGGGGCAGCTTAAACAAGATGGCTTTTATAACTCGGCTCAGCACATGGGGGAGGTCGGAGTCATAAAACGGGGTAAGGGGGACCCTGAGGGATGCAGCCTGGACATAGGCTACACCACGGCTTAGCTTACAGGGGATTTCAACCTAGATTGACCATACACAGGCAATAACACATTTAGTAGTTATTCGGTTTTCAGTCAATGATCGGGGGCCCTGATTGTGATAAGCGGGGTGCTGTTTTGGCGTGGCCTAGACAATATAGTGGTTATAACTCAGGGGCCTACCACGCGGGGAGGTGTGGAACACTGAGGCCATAAAAAGAGGGGGGTAGAACTGAGGAATGCGGCCCGGATAGGTTAGTCAAAGAGGATAGAATATAGGAGAGAAGCATGCACACATCTAACCATAGGGATGAGTTCCCTTAACATTAGAGTAGTACCCGGTACAAGTTTACAATATCGGTGGGTAATATCAATAAACATGTAGTAAGCACATGACCATAAACACACTTCTACCTAACTCTGCCCAGAAAGCTACCTTGTGGTGACCACGTGAATGGAGATCAAAAGGCGGCTTTGTTCTTTCCAACGGAACCGTGTTGGGTCCGCTGGGTGGTGCTCTCCGTTTGGCTGGGGTTGCCCGTCTGGCGATCATGGGGCTACGCTGTATTCAAGTTGCGGAACGCGGTTGGTTTCGTCATGGGCCTCGTCGGGTGATCGTGTGGGTCGAGAGCTCCGCTGGTGGAAGATCTGGATCACAAACTAGGCGTCGTTCGCGGGTCTGCTGGTGACGATGGCCCGGGCTCCGCTCGGCGATGGCGCGTCAATGTGGCGTTCAGGTTGAGCATCGGCGTCGTCGATGTCAGGATTTCTATCCTTCGACAATACTGTGTGATTGACAGGGAAACGACCGATGCTACTGGTTATTCTAGACTTTAAGCTAAGGGAATGTCGCACTACAGCTGGAGCTGGTAGAGTTTAAACAAACGAGGTACTTTGTCCTCACTTGGCGTCTTACGTCTAATAACCATATAATTACCACTATACGCGCAAAATGGAGTGGGTGTTGGGCTGGGTCAGGCGCAGGACCGACTTCTTGGCACGTCTGGGTCCAACGGATGGCACGAACAGAGAGAGTTACAGAACGGAAGAGTGAACGGAAAGGCATTGGTTTGATCTTATTAACCTCCGCCTTTGGGGCTGTCTTTAGTGTGAGTCGGGCTAAGTGTTGCCCCCTGGTGGTTACTTCACGCATTGTGTGTGCTGCCCCTGGTGGTTATTTCAGATATTGAGGGTAATTGGCAGTGAAAGGAGGATCTTGAGGAACCAGGGTTGTGGAGGCCCTACACTGACTACAAGGGGAGCCCAGGAGGAGTTACCGACCCCTCCCTACCAGATGAGTTGAACTTGTTTTATGCTCGATTTGCCAGGAAGAACTCTGAGCCAACCACCAAAATGGCCAACCATCCTGAGGACTACGTACTGCAACTGAGTCTGAGGTCCGTAGAAACTTCAGGAGGGTGAAAGCTGGGAAAGCAACCGGCCCTGATGTAAAGGCCCTAAGACCTTTAAGCAGACTGCTCCCGAGTTTCGGGGCAGAGATAATAAAGGCTGCCTCTCCGTGCTTTTTAGATCTGACCTCAGGAACCATCAAGAGGTTTGAGTCATAAGATCTAAGGGACCTAGCAGGCACATATGTCGTAACTATGTCAGATAGATAAGACGGGGCAAAGCCATCCAGTGATTTAAAAACCAATAACATAATTACAATTAATTTTGTGAGAGACAGGTAACCAATGTAAGAAGTGTTCCAATAACCCAGCCTGCTGGAGATAAAAGCATGGACTAACTTATCTATGTCTGCCTGGGAGAGAAACGGTCTGACTTGGCAATATTCCTTAAATGATAGAAGGACACTTTAGTCACATTTCTGATGTGACATTCAAAATGTAGTTCAGAGTCAATAATAACACAATAACAGTCAATAATAAGGTTTTTGACCTGTTCCTCTGTGTTTAATGATTTTCGGTGGTCAGACAGTTTGTCTCTCTCAGCTTTTAATCCAATAACTAGGATCTCAGTTTTGTGTTGATTTAGCTGTAAGAAGTTCTGAGTCATCCACAGACATATGTCAGAGATGAATGCAATCAACTCATTGATAGAACTGTAATCATTTCAGCTTACAGAGATATATAGCTATGTTATCAGCAGAAGCACAACAAATGTGATATGGCTGACCAGTGATTGGAAGGGACCAAAGTCAAACGTTAATAAGTATGTAGATTATGTGCAGACTAGTTTAAATGTAGAAGAGATAATGGGACCTGTTGACATAAGATCCAAACACAATGGCAATGTTTCTATCACGGATCTTGGGGTCAGTTTATTCCCACATATGCAGCTTGTATGCCCTCGCCAGAAGGAATTTTACTTATTCTTATTTTTCCATATTTGCTAACAAAGGAGTAACAAACTAAAATTATAGCATTGTCTTGCCATTGTCTGTATCCTCCTTGGCCAGCAATGAACACAAACCTGGCCAGCAATGCTAAACTAAAATAACCTACATGTAGCCAGTGGGACAACAACGTCTGTAAAGGTTAAGTGTAGTAGGCCACTGCAGAAATACATTTGTTCCCATCTTGCGACTATTGAATGAGGTTCTCTCCGACTCTGAATTAATGTTTCAGTTTCAATACAGGTAACCCTATGTCACTGCACCCAGGAACAGTAAAGTCTCCCTCCAGAAGATCGGCCAGACCATTGTTGAACTAACCAATCAAATAAACGTCCTAAAAATATTAACACTTTAATCGAAGATTGCTTTGAATGAGTCACCTTTTTGACACTCTGTAGTTGGCTGTTGTCAGAACACCTGTCTTGGGGTCTCGGACGGTGGCCCTAGCAAGCTGAAAGCAGGGTGGGTAAAGCAGAGTCAGGACGGATAAACTCAACAAAACTGAAATTAAAACAAACAAAAAAGAACAACATAGGATATATTTTTGTATCTGGATTAGGAACGTAACCTCCTGGCTTTAAACTGTGAAGGATTCATTTGCTACACTCAATACAAAATGCCATTCATTTACCACATATTCAT
The DNA here is from genome assembly GCA_900312585.1 of Malacocephalus occidentalis. Lineage (NCBI taxonomy): Eukaryota > Metazoa > Chordata > Actinopteri > Gadiformes > Macrouridae > Malacocephalus > Malacocephalus occidentalis. Next base: position 6,918 of record OMOU01075755.1, on the reverse strand, counting down.
TAACATGTTTAGTAGGTAACTTCACATTGACCTTGCTGATTGTACTGTCCTTAGTCTTAACTGGACATGTAGGCATTTTAACACATTAGCTTGTCTTTGCATCTCACACGTTTCGGAAAAAAAGATTGTATTATGTATGTTGACATTCTTGTTTTGTCAGCCACTTATTAATTCTTGATGAATTCCATGAAGATGTAATGAGTATATACACCTTGAAATGTGGATATAATCAAATGGGTAAATGCTAATAAAATAGAACAGCCAGAACAGCCTGGTAATTGTTCACTGTAAAGCAGCCTTTAAAACCAGGGAAAAACATATTATGACGATATCCAAAGTCCAAGACGACACATTCAATATTGATGTAATATTGATATATTGCTGATCCCTACCACTCTTAACTGTTCATCATCCTGATAAGGTGCTTCACCCCTATACCTATAGAGGGGTTGCATGGCATATATCTGAATGGATAGAACCTACTCAATGCAAATACGTAGCTTTTCTGTTCATTTCATGGACTCAATGTGCAGCGGTGGCATGCTTCTCACATTAGGCTTGGCGAGCTGCTTGATCTTGTCGATCTCGGCATCAGACAGAGCGTTCAGGTAGCGTACAATCTGGGGGCTGTCCCACTCATCCTCTTCCATCATGGGCTTCAGAAGCAGACGGGGGTTCCTGTTGCCGTCATGGTAACGGCAGAAAAGACGGCTCCGCCTCTCATCCGTCTGCAAAACAGTGGCTGTGTGATAGATTCATGGTTCATGATTCTAAATAAAGGAAAGAAGACACTGCAACATGAGATGGATGGATGAGAGGATTTTCCAGTATGGTTTTTCCATGCTATTGTTAATCTGTGTCTATTGTTACTTGCAGTTCTGCAAGCAGAGTAAGTTCTCTTGTGTACTTCCTCTCCTTCAAGTTTGGTCGCCATCTACTTGCTCAAAACATTAACATCGAACAACACAAATCATATGACAGGTACTGCGGTATAGTGTGCCTTGACTTTCATAAGAAATAGTGCATATACATAACCTGATCAAGAAACACACAGCAGTCATTTATTTTAAATTAAATAAAGGACCTGAATGAGCTAAAACATATCATGACTAATATAAGTGTATCATTGTCACATGTTAATAACAGAGGGCCGTTCTGAACAGTGGGACATTTGTGGCATGGCAGGAGACAGTATATAGTAGGTCAATAGCAAAATAGCAGACATTTGTATTATATAAATACTTCATATAAATATATATGTGTGTGTGGATGGCGGCGTGTGAACAACACGAGGCTCAGCGTCTCTCCAGATTCTGCAAATGAGTAGTAATCTGCTTAATTAGTACAAGTCTGTTCACTCAAAACAGTCTTGCGAAACGTATTGTACACCCGAAAGGAGCTTTTAGACATCGGTTCCTCAAGCACCATCAACTTTATCGGCGATGATTTGCTCTTACCTGAAGTCGCCAAGACACCGGAGCTCTCTAACCCCGCAGACAAAGAGCTCACAGATGGAGTAAGGATCAAAGACGAGGACAAAGACCCCCCCGAAGAATCGTTACCTTACCGTGATGGGGGGGTTTGGGTGCCCCAGTGAAAATGGAAGCTGTGTTGTCCGGGGCAACAACCCCTGGTAGGGTCTCCGAAGGCAAAGTGGTCCCAGGGGAGGGCCAAACTAAAAACGATTCAAAGACCAAAATGAAAAGGCTTCCCAAGTTGACGGTCACCTCGCCCAGACAAGGGAAACCGGGGTCCCCTCCTGGAGCCAGACCTGGGAGGGGAGCTTGTTGGCGAGCGTCTGGTGGCCGGGCCTGGATCCACGGGGCCCGGCCAGGCCAAGCTCGAAAGGATGATGTGGAGACGCCTCCCTGTGGGCCCACCACCTGCAGGGAGAGTCATTGGGGTCGGGTTTGTTATAAACAGGGCGGCAGGCAAAGGCGGGGTCCGGGACGTACGGATCCCCAGCATCGCCGACTGGTTCTAGGGACGTGGAACATCACCTCGCTGGAAGAAGAGCCAGAGCTGGTGCGGGAGATGGAGCGGTACCAACTAGATATGGTTGGGCTTACCTCCACGCACAGCATTGGTTCTGGAACCAAACTCCTGGAGAGGGGCTGGACTCTCTACTTTTCCGGAGTTGCCCAGGGTGTGAGAAGTCCCCAGCTGAGTGCCGCTGTGTTGGAGTTTTCCCCGGTGAACGAGAGGGTCGCCTCCATGTGACTGCAAGTTGCTGTGGGGAAGGCTTTGACTGCTGTGTGTGCTTATGCACTAAACAGCAGTTCAGAGTATCTGGCATTCTTGGAGTCCTTGGGGGGGCATCCTGGAAACGGTTCCATCTGGGGATGCCATAGTTCTACTGGGGGACTCAACGAGTTCAACGTGCACGTGGTCAACGATGGAGAAACCTGGAGGGGGGGGGTGATTGGGAGAAACGGTCTGCCCGATCTGAACCAGAGTGGTGCTTTGTTGTTGGACTTCTGCGCTAGTCATGGACTGGCCATAACAAATACCATGTTCAAACATAAGGTGGCTCAAGTGTACCTGGTAGCGGACCAACTTAGGTCAAATTATTGACTTTGTAGTCGCATCAGCAGATCTGCAGCTGCATGTTTTGGACACTCGGGTGAAGAGAGGTGCAGAGCTGTCAACTGATCAATATGGTGGTGAGTTGGATCAGATGGCGGGGGAGGCTGCCGGACAGACCTGGTAAACCCAAAGAGGTTGGGGACATGGAACCCGAGTGGGCCATGTTCAGAGCCTCCATTGCAGAGGCGGTGGCTAGGAGCTGTGGTCAGAAGGCTGTCGGTGCCTGTTGTGGCGGTGAAGGAAGCCGTCAGGATGAAGAAGGAGGCCTTTCGGGCCTGGTTGGCCCAGGGGTCTCCCAAAACAGCAGATGGGTACTGGGAGGCCAGAAGGGCTGCAGCCTCAGCAGTCGCCAAAGCAAATACCCAGGTGTGGGAGGAGTTCGGGGAGGCCGTGGAGAAGGACTTTCAGGTCGCCTCAAAGTTCTGGCAAACCGTTTGGCGACTCAGGAAGGGAAAACAGGGCTTAGATCAGGCTGTACTCAGTCGGGGAGGAGAACTGCTGACCCAGACTGAGGATATTGTCGGGCAGTGGAAGGAACACTTTGAGGAACTCCTGAACCCGACCAACACACCCTCTGGGGAAGAGGCAGAGTCCGAAGCCTCAGGGGAAGCCTCACCCATATCCTTGGAAGAGGTCACTGAAGTAGGAACACAGCTCTTTAGTAGCAAGGCGCCAGGTGTGCATGAGATTCACCCTGAGATGCTGAAGGCTCTGGACATTGTGGGGCTGTCGTGGCTGACACGCCTCTTCAATGTCGCATGGAGGTTGGGGACAGTACCTGTGGCGTGGCGGACCGGGGTGGTGGTCCCCATTTTCAGAAAGGGGGACCGGAGGGTGTGCACCAACTATTGGGGGATCACACTGCTCAGCGTCCCCGGGAAAGTTAATTCCAGGGTGCTGGAAAGGAGACTCCAGTTGATTGTTGAACCTCAAAATCAGGAGGAGCAATGTGGTTTCCGTCCTGGCCATGGAACAGTGGACCAGCTCTTTACCCTTGCAGGGTTGTTGGGGGGGGCATGGGAGTTTGCTCATCCAGTCTTTGTGGACTTGGAGAAGGCTTGTGACCGTGTCCCCCGGGAAATCCTGTGGGCGGTACTGCGGGAGTATGGGGTGCCAGGCCCGTTAGTACGTGCTATTCGGCCCTTGTACAAACAAAGTGAGAGCTGTGTCCGTATTCTCGGCACAAAGTCAAGCACGTTCTGAGTGGGTGTTGGGCTTCGTCAAGGTTTCCCCTTGTCACCAATTCTGTTTGTGATTTTCATGGACAGAATCTCAAGGCGTAGCCGAGGTGAGGAGAGTGTCCGGTTTGGGGACCTCAGAATTGCATGCCTGCTCTTCACAGACGATGTAGTTCTGTTGGCTACATCAGACCGTGACCTCCAGCATGCATTGGGACGGTTTGCAGCCGAGTGTGAAGCAGTCAGGATGAGAGTCAGCACCTCCAAAACGCTGGAGTGCTTCCTCCAGGTTGGGAGCGAGTTGCTGCCTCAAGCGAAGGAGTTCAAGTATCTGTTCAAGTAACATGGAGCAGGAGATGGACAGATGGATTGGTGTGGCGTCTGCAGTAATGCGGGCGCTGTACCAGTCCGTTGTGGTGAAGAAGGAGCTGAGCCGGAAGGTGAAGCTCTTGATTTACCAGTCCATCTACGTTCCAACCCTCACTTATGGTCACGAGCTGTGGGTAGTGCCCGAAAGAACGAGATCGTGGATACAAGCGGCCGGAATGAGTTTCCTCCGGAGGGTGGATGGGCTCAGCCTTGGAGATAAGGTGAGGAGCTCAGACATCCGGAGGGAGCTCGGAGTAGAGCCGTTGCTCCTCCGCATCGAAAGGAGTCAGCTGAGGTGGTTCGGGCATCTGACCAGGATGCCTCCCGGGCGCTTTAGAGGTTTTCCAGGCATGTCCGACTGGGAGGAGACCCCGGGGCAGACCCAGAACCCGCTGGAAGGATTATATATCTCATCTGGCCTGGGAACGCCTTGGGATCCCCCAGGAGGAGGTAGAAAGTGTTGCTGGAGAGAAGGGCACCTGGAGAGCCCTGCTTAGCCTGCTGCCTCCGCGACCCGGCCCCGGATAAGCAGAAGCAAATGGATGGATGGATGGATTAGTCTTGGCAATTGCTCATGTGCTTCCACTTCACAAGGGTGGAGATGGTAGAGAGCTTAATAACTATTGCCCAATTTCCATAACTAGCTTGTTTAGCCAAGACCCTTGAATCGTTGGGTAACTGCCAGCAGAATTTAAATGTTCTAAAGTTCTCATTCATTCATTCACCTGTACAATCGCCTCAGACCAGCATCTGGACAGCTGAGTTGGTTTGCACAGCCAAAGAATGTGTGCACCAACTGTCAGAAATAGGCCTCCGTGCTATAGGAACAAATTACATTTTATAATGTATGAAAAATATGAGTGAATAAGAGGGATTAAGAGTAGAAATTTGTAACAAAACACCGCCTGTCTGAATATGTAATATAATGTTCTCCACCTGCAGGTTCCGCTGTAAGCTGGACACTCCGTGGCGGTGGAGCGCCACCTCGTGCCGAAAGCGGGACTGACCGAGGGGTTGGTCGATAGAACACAAGAAACGAAACGACTACTTTGCCATTGTAAATGTTTATTTTCCATACCAATATGTCTGTATTGAATGGAAAAAAAACCACGTTTTGTCACCTGTGTTCAAAGAAGAAACCATTGCTAGAGTGGCATTTTCTATATGGCCTCTAAAAGGCAAACCCACTCTATCATGGCCTTTGTTTTGTTTGCTAAAATAGTCATCAGCAATCAACAAAATTATATTCTACATAAACTAAAAAGGATAAATAAAGTATTAAAACAGCAAAACAGCATCATTAAACGTATCTTGTATGATTTTATATGTCACTTTTATAATACGTTTTCACTGGATTTTGTATTTGTAGGTATAACTTTTATAAGTCTATGTCATATTATGTCAAACTATGCCATATTTTGCAGTCAATCAAGTAATTCCTAATTCCAGGAAATTGTATCTCTTCTTTATTTCTACTGTAGGCTACTAGTACTGGTGACATTTCAATTAGTTTGGACCTTTTTTATAGTAGACCAACTTTGTAAATTTTTTTAATTGCTTTTCAAACACATACACAGTGACAGACCACTTAGGAATATTTAAGACACTAGATGGAGCTACACAACGCATTTCCAAAAGAATCAAAGGTGGATTCTTGAGTTTCAGGAGACTGACATTGCATGGTTTTAGGTTCTGATACACCGGGCCTAAGGTTAGTGTAGGGCAGGGGTGTCCAAAGTTTTTTAGTGAGGGCCACACACTAGAGGTGAGCAGTAATGCTGTCCTTTGGATTGAAGGTTGGCTGACATGTCAGGAGAAAGTTTGGTGGTTGAGACACGAATGACTTTACAGAGATGGCTATCAGTCATTCTGGTTCTCAGTCTGCTTTTGTTCTGATTTAACAGAGAAAATGTTTGTTCTATGGGAGATGTTTCCAGTATATTTTTTAAGTATTTGTATGCTAATATGTTATGTGTGTGTATTAAGTGTGGAGAAAATGCAGGGAATGTTTGGAGGGCCAAACATTCGGTTGTGGTTGTATTCGGGTGTGTCATGTCATGAAACATCGTCTGCTTCCGCCATGTCTATCCTAAACATTCCGGATGTCACCTGCACATGATATATGTTGTTGTGTGTGGTCAGATACTGGCTGGACATCCAAATATGGACATGAGCCATAGGGAACCAATTATCAACGTCTGGACATGATGCATAGCATAATGGCTCAACAATAGGGTTTAAAAGACAGAGCTCGAGAAGGGTGTGGCAGTCTTCTCTGCAGAGATGGCTCAGGCTTTGTGTTGCTATTGGTGGCAATAAAGTCTTGATTCCTTCATACTTGGTCTTCTTGATCTCCCTCTTACGAATGTTAGAGTCTTGATAAATCTACAACAGTTCACATATGTATGTTGAGCCGAACTGGCTCATCATTCTTTGTGTGTGGCGTCTCATCAGAGGAAACTTGGCATTATCCAAACTTTGATAGAAGTCAGGGAGGAAGAGAAGCTGATATTGACTCTTCAGAGAATCATCACATTGCATTTCAATCAGTTCTAACTGCAGACTCTCTTCCACTTCTTCTGCATCCACCAGGAAGGGGGTCGAGAACAGCTTGATTTGTTTTTCAATGACAGAAAAATCTTGGAAACGCTGGTTGAATTCTGTCACGAGAGATGCAATCACAGACACATATTTCTCCTTTTTAGCAGAAAGGTCGGCCTTTGGAAAAGCAGACTTGATTTCAGACAGCGCGGGGAAGTGTGCAGCATTAAAGCTTCGTAGTCGT
>OMOU01075753.1:5544-22404 GCA_900312585.1 Malacocephalus occidentalis | reverse complement strand
ACTAATGTTGTCATGGTAGTAAGAAATAGACCCAACAGGGAAAACAGGACCAAGAGACCCCCCATGGTTTCTTCATAGGCCAAGAATTCCACTTCTTTGGGAATGCAGTCATCTCTGTATTTATTAGGCCAATATTCCAATGGGCATTTTGTACAAAATATTGAATCTGAAAAGTAGAAAACACCATTAAGCATGACGTGTCTATAATAATAATAATAATAATAATAATAATAATGATAATATGCTGTTATAATATTGTAGAATAATATTGATATTTTGTGTCATTGCATATACATTGATTTCCAGGTGAATGCACCTGATGCATTGCTGATCTCTCCTAATTTGCAGGGTGTGCAGTCGTAACAACAGACTGGCCGCTGTTTCTGCAGCATTTTATGTGTTCCCGGTGGACAGGTGTCACTACACACCGACACAGGCACCTGTCACACATTCATATATATATATATATATATATATATATGCACACACATATTACACATATTACACATTGCTAACATACTATATTTAACATGCAAAAAAAAGTGTTACCTCAGTAAGACCGCCACCCCAAACAACCGAAATGTTGTTCATTAAAAACTGACGCGTCTCTGCTCGAGAGGCATCAAAGACGCCGACCGTGACACCTTCCATGGTGCCCTCTTTGGTTATTTGTAAATTAACAAGGTCATATCTCGCTGGTGAGTCTCCACTGCTGTCAAAATAAACAATTTCCCCTGTGTTTGTCGTGAAATTCACAACCTGCATATTTTGGAGGACCTATGAAAAAAGAACAAATGTACTTTTGAAAATGAAACAGAGAATGGCAAACGCATAGACACTATATCATATTACACAGTGGATGTTGCTAAATTAGGAGTGTAATATATGATAACTTCTCACCTGCCATGGCTGAATATATTTTATAGCTGCACACCTTCCATTGGATAAAGGAGACTGGCCATCTCTACACTTTAATAGATTGTTTAGGGCATGGGCCACAGCATAAACAGACTTGTATACATTGTTAGTAAATCTCAATTCAGATACATCAGTGAACTGTGATTCAATATCATGTAAGCTTTCAAGCCCACTGCATGGCCTTCTATGCATATAAGCAGTCCCATTGAGAGAGCAATTAAACACATGTTCCCAGAAATTGTTGACAAACTGGCTGTCAGGGAACTGTGAGGGATGAATGTCCTGAAGGTGCTTTCCCAGCCCAGGGATCTGAGCTCTGCTGACGGTGAAGCCTATGGAGCCGACCAGGATACTGTGGCCCTCGCTGTCAGTGAGAGAGTGGTCTGTGATCCAGGCATCACTGCCAACAAACTGAAGTCCTGTAATGTTGTGCTTGTACAATTCTGCTGCCAACACCTTTATCTCTCGATGCGACATAAACGCTATGATCACCTTGGAAGTTGAGTGCTTGATGATGTCTATTATTCGGCTCAGTTTATGAGATGGCCAAGTTTGTGAAAAGGCTTCAGAGTACTCAACACATACTCCGTTTTCCATGGCAGCTTGAATCAATGCAGACATTCCATTCAGGCCATATTCATTATCAACACCTATTGCTCCAATCCAGGTCCAGCCAAAGTGTTTTACCAGCTTCGCCAGGGCTCTACTCTGGTAGTAGTCACTAGGTATGGTTCTGAAAAAGGTAGGATACTTCCTTCTGTTGCTTAGACAGGCACAGGTGGCAAAGTGGCTGACCTAAATGTTGCAAGAAAGATTTACAAACGTATAAATACTTTGCATTTGCAGATGATTTCACAATCGAAAGAACTGCATGTTCTGCACAGTTCTCACAGAAACAAAAGTTAATTCATTAATTCAATTCTATTTTGACTTACCACAGGCACATGAAACCTTCCAACAGTTTGTGCAATTGGAATAGTTGGCCTTGATCCTGAATGTCCAACTATAGCTTGTACTGTTTCACTCTGAGTACAGTTTTTCTCATTTAATTCTCTCCTTTGTCCACTTACCAAAGAAAGTGCAGCTCTAAGTATGTCCATAGTTCCACAGTCATTATATATCTTATAGCCAAGCTTCACACTGTTGAGAATTTCAGGATTTCTATTGATCTCATTTATAGCAAAAATCATAGTTTGAGCAAATTTAAACTCTCTGAAATTAAAGCTGTGGAAAAACAAGAAAAATATTACTTACAGGTTATCAAACATATGTATTGGCTCTATCGAACAAGGTTTAGACATACTTATGGCATTGGCGTTTCTGAGGAATTGTCTTAAATGTATCAATGAGGTTTTGTTGTCCGGTGCGAAATGAAAATATGCCTCCTATGATCAAGTCCCCATTTTGGGCTAGCTCAGGTTGCTCTGCCATCCCTTGAAGCAGGCAAATATTATGTGCCCTCGCCATTAGCAGTACCACGAGGATCAGTCTTAGCAATGACATATCTTTGCTCTGCACTGCTAGCTAACCCAAACCACTCTAAGTTTCACAGCAGGGATTTCATTGCATTTAAACTATAGGGTTTGCATGGATTGGATACAAAACTATCTTGTCAGGGTCCCTGGAGATACTAGCCTCGTGGGACCATTCAGAGCTCACGAGTTCACATTCTGTTTTCTCTCAATAACGGCTGGCTACACTTCAAACTATTCTTTGGTGTCCAGCCACCAGTAGTTAAGACCAATACTGGCAGCTCCGGGCGTGGTTTAGGTATGAGGACAATGAGAAGCAACTGTTTCTTTTCAGAAACAACAATGGTGATAGACAGATGGTTTGTCCTGTCCTGTTTTTTTAATACCACAGTTGCCAATTACTACTTCCCAAATGGTTGCATGTCGGGTTATGGAGAAACGAGTCAACAAACAAATGTCACAAGTGCTTATTCAATAAAAAAAAAATAGAACTATATAATATATAACTAATATTATTACTTGCAATTATTCATTATTATTACAAGATAATCACTGAGAAATCAACCCTGGGGAAATAACATCCTCCAACTAGCCTCCATCACTATACATCACTTATTCGTCAGAATAAAAATGATCAAATTAGACTACTGTATGAGCCTGTGACAGCTGTCCTGTAAGCCTGAACACCTAGGTCCAATGCCTGATCCACAGCCATGTCAATCAGGATGAGGTTGTCCTTACTAGCAAGGATCGAAGGTGCTGTACTTCCTTGTTGTGGGGGGAGCTGGCTAACATCGTTGCGATGGCAGTAATCACTCTCTGATTGGCTCCCCCTACAAGGCTTTGGTGAAATGTGGTAGTGCAAAGCCCACGCAAACTGGCTCCTATAGGGCACATGCCCATATAACAGGATAATAACAGGATAAAACACTGCAGTGAATTATGTCAGTGTCGCTATTTAGTGTCAGAAACACATTGTTTATTAACTAAAATCTCTGAGATCCAATTAATAATAATCAATTCCCTTAAGTTGAAACATGTTTATTCATTCATGAAAACGTTTTATCTTGAAGAGATATCTTGATTTCATTAACAAAATCCATAACATTTGTGTACAAATATTAACCCTTCTTACCCATGATATTCTTTTTTGTATTTTTATCTGGTTTCAACAAGATAATGTAGCATTTTGGAATAAAAATACAAAAAAGCAACCCAAAACTAGAGGCCAGGATAGCAAATATTTCCACAGCCACACTGAACTTCCCAGGAGAACTGACATAAGCAGGGATAAAGGTGATCCAGACGGCACAGAATATCAACATGCTGAAGGTGATGAATTTGGCCTCATTGAAGTTATCTGGCAGCTTTCTGGCCAGAAAAGCCAGTATGAAACATAAAAACGCGAGGAGTCCTATATACCCCAACACAGCCCAGAACCCTATAGAGGATCCTAAGGCACATTCTAGTATTATCTTATCTTTAAAGTGACTAAAATTCTTAAATGGATAGGGAGGGTTGATTGTTAACCAAAGTATACAAATCACAACTTGTACACAAGTGAAAGCTAGAACACTGATTCTCTGCCGACGTGGTCCAAACCATTTCATGACATTACTTCCGGGTAGAGTGGCCTTGAAGGCCATTAAGACAGCCAGAGTTTTCCCCAGAACACAAGAGATACAGAGGACAAAGGTGATCCCAAAAGCTGTGTGGCGAAGCATACAGGACCAGTCTGAAGGTGGACCAATGAATGTCAGAGAGCACAGGAAACACAGAGTCAATGAGAAGAGCAGCAAGAAGCTCAGCTCAGAGTTGTTGGCCTTGACTATTGGAGTATTCCTGTATCTAAAGAAAATGAAGGCCACAGTAGCAGTCAAGCAGGCTCCTAACAAGGAGGACAGTGTGAGAATTGTCCCCATGATTTCAGAGTATGAAAGAAACTCAGTTTCCTTTTTCTCACAATCATCTCTTCTCTCATTGGACCAGAATTCAGGATGACATCGCACACAAGTGATAGAATCTAAAATTCAATTAAAAAAGAAGGTAGAATTATTTTACACCTTTTTGGGGAAAAATGTAGCAGGGTGAGAAAATATACTCTTATTTAAAACACTTTGTTTACAAAGATCTTCATTTTCTTTTTAGCAAATTTTGTTGAATAATTTTGTGAAAATTGTGTAGGGTATCGATCTCCATCTAGGATATATCATGTATGTCTGAATATCATGATCGAGTCCCATGTGAATGTAACGACAGGTGTGACTCATGTTAATATTGTTTGTGCAAGAGCACCAAGTATTGCACAGTATTGCTTAGCCTACTCCACTCATTGCTTAGCATGAACCACTGCCTGCATGAAACAGACATTGGAGTTATGAGTTGCACCTCATTTATCACTTTAAAGATTTATTGACAATTATTGAATTTATTCATGATGCAAATTGCACATTGTTGTCTTGAACGATGCCATAGTACCTGTTGTGTTACTGACTTGGCCCTCTGCACATGGTATACAGTCATAGCAGCAGACAGGCTTTCCTTTCTGGAGGACCTTGCGCATTCCCAAAGCACAGGTCCCACTGCAGACTGACTCGGGTACCTGCACGTGCAAGATATTGAAAGTGAGTTCATTTTCAATTGAACTTACAGTGGTGATTAAACATTGTTCATGTCCTGGATTGCTAAATATTTAATGGCCAAAAATTGCTTGACCTGTTTTGAGTGATTTGCCCAAGTTAATGTTGAGTTATCTATATTTAGTTGTTTGTCTTCGGGCAGAGACGCATCATAGAGGCCGACAGTAACAAACTCCACAGTGCCATCCTTCTTGGGCTGCCAGTTTATGATGTCATACTTTGCAGCTGGGTCTCCATTTTCGTTAAAGTAAACCTCCTCTCCCTCTTTTGTTTTAAACCTTATCTTTTTCAAATGCTGCAAAATCTGATAAGAAATGCTTCAATTTAGCACATTCATCACATTCAGCACTTGCTTAAAAGCAATCTACAGTAGAATGTACAGTATGTAATATTTTGTGAGCAACTCACCGCTTGCTGATCTGATGTTATAGTGTTGCTACACATTTTTCCACAGCCGAGAATATTATGAAGAGTGTGTGCTACTGCATACACTCCTTTATACACATTGTTAAAGATAGGCATAAGTGACATGTCATTGAAGCTGTTTTTTATCGTTGTGATATCTTCGTAACTGGTACACACTTTCAGAGTTTTTCCTTTTTGCTTTATGTGATTAAAAATACACCCAAAGATTGTCTCCCAGAATTCTGTGAACAATTTATTTCCAGAGGAGTTCAGTGGCTTCACATCCAACATGAACTCTCTCAAGCCAGTGACATGGGCCTTTCGGATGGCCAGCCCAATAGAGCCATCCAGAATGTAGTGGCCGTTAGCAATTGCAATTTGGGAATCTGATATCCAGCCCTCCGTGCCTACCCATTGGTACCCTGTGAGTTTGTGGTGGGCAAACTCTTCGATTAGTTCATCCACATCCATATGATTGAGGAACGCAATAATAACTTTGGATGTAGAACCCTTAATAGTCTCTATAATCTTCTGCTTTTGTTCTGGTGGATCAGTCCTGGTAAAGGGCAATGAATACTCAAGACAGATGCCGAGCTGTGTGGCTGTTTCTGTGAAAATGGCCATTCCATTGTTCCCATAGTCATCATTTGATCTAATGGCCCCTACCCAGGTCCAACCAAAGTGTTTGACCATTTGGGCTAGAGCTCTGCTCTGATAGTAGTCACTCGGTATTGTTCTGAGGAAGGATGGATATCGGACTTTGTTGCTGAGACAAGCACATGTTGCAAAGTGGCTGATCTAGGGAATAGAGAATAATCATATCACAAATGCATTATTACAGCTTAAAATGACCAGCAAAGTGAAAAAAATCCTAAAACTAAAAACTAGAAGTATACACAATAATATACCTGCTATTTTCAGTTACATGTTCAGGCTACAGATTACAATGAAATACTTTACCATCGGGGTATGAAAAGGTCCAATAACTGTGGATATTGCCATGCAGGGTGACGATGAGGTCACTCCTATAATGGCAGGGACAGATCCACTGCAACGTTCCTCAGATATGGAGGCTGTATCCTCATTGCCATTTATCAAAGACAAGGCAACTCTGACTGCCCGTGCAATTGAACCACACAAATCATAGATCTTATATCCCAGTGTGATGCCAGGCAGAATGTTTGTGCTGTTGTTTATCTCCTCAATGGCAAACAGCATAGACTGGGCGAACTGGAACGCTCTGAAATTCAGACTTGAACCAATGCGTTATTATTACATATTAGATTAGATTAGATTCAATGTATAAATGTTTTGCCACATATACATATACATTTATCAAGGTACAATTTGAAACTACCTTGTGCACTGCAATGGTGGTGGTTTGTGCATGTAAGTCGACTCTATGTTCTTCCAGCTGCTGTGGAAGGAGAAGATTCCACCCAAAATGATGTCTCCATTCTTGAAGAGCTGGGGCTCCTCTGACTCTCCCATCAGCCTGCACACTCGCTGCTCAGAGTTGGAGAAAGACACCACAAGCAGAAGCTGTAGGAGAGTCAAACCCTGCTCTGACCACCTCTGTGTGGAGAGCATATCTAACATGGCAGGCATCACATGCAGCAGAGAATAACACATACACAGCAATGGTTTTTATATCAAAGGGGAGTGTGATATATTTAGCAATGCTACAGTATTGAATCATCTGGGGTGGGGGGAGGGGTAAATTACTTGATCACGTGAGTATAGGTGCTTGAAAAAAGGTTATTGATTTATTTTGTGTACAATTTTTCCACATAGCAGTATTCTGCGTGAAGTATTGAGACAATAATCATTGATAAGACAAAATAGAACTTTATTCATCCTGAAGGAAATGCTTGTGAAATTTGTATGACTGCTATGTCAGGGTTTCATATGATGCAATTGAACTGCAATTGTTGAACTGCAATTGTACTGCAATTGTCAAAGCATATGTATTCTAATTTGATTTGTACATCTTCTCTATTTCAGTGTGGCGGTAATGATTGCAAATCTAGCATGAAAATTCTACTTGGACTGTAACCTAAGGTAATAGTTATGGTGGTGAAATGATGCACCATGTGCACAGATGGTTTATTGTTTGTTTTATTCGATTCATTTAGCCATGTCAAGTAACTCATAATATTACCATGAATAATACAATTATTTGGTCTAAATAAATCACATACAAATATTGCAAATTGTATTATTCATTCACACTGATAGTTTCTTTCTCTCTTCAATAACTATCTCTTGCACATTATTTTATTGTGAGCATGAGAACACAGTTTCCCCCTTTAAAAAAAAATTGTAAGATCTTATTCAGGAGTTGATCACTGGGTGACTGGAGATATTTTGAGTCATATTTGAATTAGAGTACAGTAAATTATGTACAACTTGAAAAGACAAAAACATGTCAAAGGTTCTTGAATAGTGTATACAGTGTAGAATGCAATATTATCTATAATGTCTTTGGTGTTCCCTTGCCCATCAAATGTTTCTTTGTATTTTTCTCTGGTGTAAGCAATATAATGTAGCACTTGGGAAGAAAAATACAAAATAATAACCCATAGCTTGAAGCCAGAATTGCAAATATTTCAACAGCAACAGTGAACTTCCCAGGAGAACTGACATAAGCAGGGATAAAGGTGATCCAGACGGCACAGAATATCAACATGCTGAAGGTGATGAATTTGGCCTCATTGAAGTTATCAGGCAGCTTTCTGGCCAGAAAAGCCAGCATGAAACATAACAAAGCTAGGAGTCCTATATACCCCAACACAGCCCAGAACCCTATAGGGGATCCTAAGGCACATTCTAGAATGATCTTATCCATATAGTGTTCCATATTCTTCAAGGGATAGGGAGGGTTGATTGTTAACCAGAGTATACAAATCACAACCTGTATGAGAGTGAAAGCCAATACACTGAGTCTCTGCTGAGTTGGACCAAACCATTTCATAACACTACTACCGGGTATTGAGGCCCTGAATGCCATCAACACCACTATAGTCTTCCCGAGAACACAAGAGATACAGAGGACAAAGGTGATCCCAAAAGCTGTGTGGCGAAGCATACAGGACCAGTCTGAGGGACGGCCAATGAAGGTCAGAGAACACAGGAAACACAGAGTCAAGGAGAAGAGCAGCAGGAAGCTCAGCTCAGAGTTGTTGGCCCTGACAATTGGAGTCAGTCTGTAGTGGTAGAATATCAGTGCTATTGTCATTGACAAGCAGGCTCCAAACACAGAAAATGTTATCAATAATATACCCATTAGCTCTCTGAATGTTAGAAATTCAATAGCTTTCAAGTCACAGCTATTTCTCTTCACGTTGGACTTGTACTCAGGAGGGCATTTGTCACATTTCACTGCATCTGAAAGCATAGATAGATTTAAGCTGTATAGGAGAGACAACCTCAGAGACACCAGTACAGTGCTAGCAGGGATTTTGCCCAACAGAAACATGATGCAGGCTAAAGAAAAGGCAAGGAATCCTGCTGTCTCACTTGTACTGTTGCTGAACTCCCCGTCAGCACAGGGGATGCAATCGAAACAGCAGATTGCTTTGCCCTTGACGAAAGCCCGCCGAGACCCTGGTAGACAGCTGTCACTGCATATAGATCTGGGAACCTGTCATTTAATGAATGTATACAATATGAATGCCTCTTAATGGAAAAAAAGGTCATACCTAACTGTGTTTTATGACAATTCACTGACAATTTACAAATCATTTAAAATGTTACTGTCTTACCTGTGTCTGTTGACCAGCCCAGATGGCGCTGACACTTGGCTTCATTTTAAACTGCTGCCCCTCAGATTGTGAAGCGTCATAATCTCCAATTGTTTCAAATGTTATATAGCCAGATTCATCCATCTGCCAGTTCACCAGGGCATAGCGAGCCGCTGGATCTCCCATCTCATCAAAACACACTGTCTCCCCGATCTTAGTGGTGAAGTTTACCCGCGTCAGATAATGCAGCACCTGAAGATAAACACTTGTTAGTGCTTCAGCATTCTCAACATTCAATTGTTCTTCAGGAACCACACATAAAGCACACCTGCCATGGTTGTATGTCGTTCCTGTTTGCACACACATCGTTCTCAAAGGGACCCTTTGCATCTTGGCAGGTAAGCAACAGGTTCAATGCGTGGGCTACAGCATACGTGGCCTTGTAAATGTTATTCAGCAGACTGGCGTCAGATACATCCGTGAAGCGTGACTCTGTCTCCCGCAGAGACTCCTTTCCACTGCAGGATGTGACTAAACCCTGGACCTGAGCATCTGCCCCAGGAAGGAGGGTGCAGCTGAATACAGTCTCCCACAGCTCCACCAGGCCCTGGTTACCTGGCTGTGTAGATGGCTTGCTGTTGACAAGGAACTCCTGTAATCCAGGGATGTGAGCATTGTGAGCAGCGAAACCCACAGCACCCTGCACCACAGCGTAGTTCACTGGAGACGCGATGTAGCGGTACGTGATCCAGCCCTCACTGCCCACCCACTGAAATCCTGTCACATTCTGGATGTACAGCTCTTTAATGAGGATGTCCAGATCGGTGCCATCAGCAAATGCAACGATAACCTTAGAGGTTGACTTTTTGATGACGTCTACCACATTCAGGAACCACTTCCTGGGGTCAGTTCTGTAAATGGGCAATGAGTATTCAACACACACGCCTTCCTTTTCAGCTGCCTTCAGGAAGGTAGCCATTCCACCATTCCCATAGTCGCTGTTGGTTCTGATCGCCCCGACCCATGTCCAGCCAAGGTGCTTCACAAGCTTTGCCAGAGCTTGGCTCTGGTAAAGGTCACTAGGGATAGTTCGGAAGAAAGATGCGTATTCCCTTCTGTTGCTAAGACATGCACAGGTGGCTGAATGGCTGATCTGAAATGCATATTAGATAGACAAAACAATTTATCCGCATGAGTATTTCAACACCATAACATTGCTTCTTTCCTTTCAGAGGGAGAAAGACACAAAGATAAATAATAATGCTAATAATACTAATAATAATAATATTCATCATCATCATCATCATCATCATAATACATGTTTTACCATTTTAGTGCATTCACTGCAACACCTACACTCACTAACTCACCACAGGAATATGGAAGGGCCCCATGGTGCTCGCTATACCTATAGTGGAGGTGGAGGTCGTTTCTCCAATGACTGCCTGAACGGTTTGCTTTTTGCAGCTGCCTCCCCTTTCCTGATATCCATTCATGAGGTTGAGAGAGGCTCTGACAGAGAGAGGGATGCTTGGGCAGGAGTCAAAGATGCTGTAGCCCAGCGTCATCCCTGGAAGCAGCTCAGAGCTGTTGTTGATCTCTTCAATAGCAAACATCATGGTGAAGGCGTACTGCAGTTCTCCTGGATCCAGCCTGTAAATAACGGCCAAAAACAAACTATGACGATTAGAAATGATGAGGTGAGACATGTTGAGATAAGATATGAGATACGGCACTGTGAGAAAACAATGTAACTTGATTGTATAGTAAAAGCAGAGCAAAATGGCATACAGCATAAGTCACTTCTACTTTTCTCGTGCCTTACCCATTACATTGCATGTTTCCGGGGTCGACCTGGAAAGACGGATTGACACTGACTGGGTTCTGATGGAAGGAGAAAATGCCTCCTATGTTGATGTCTCCCTCCTTTGAAAACTGAGAGAGTTCTTTAGTCCCGTATGTTTGACACACGGACTCCCCGCTGCTGACAGCCAGCAAACAGAGAAGCAGCAGGTTGGCTATCTGGACCATTGCTGCCTTTCTGTTTCCCCTCCAACAGAGGGGTCTGCTCATCAAACCCCTTAAGTGTAAGCATGTTATATGTTCCCATTGATTGGCACAGTACCTTTGGGGATTGAAACCTCTGTGACTATCATATTTCTGCTCACTGGTGATGATGACATATGTTGTGTTCACACATTGGCATTTTCCATTCTCCATGCTTATTTGCCACTTACATAACTTTCCATAATATATCGGGAAATGGCAATGGTACTGTCCATAGGGACAGTATAATTGATTTGTATTTCATCATACCATTTAAATGAGTTTGGTACATACATATGAAAAATTTGAATTAGCTTTTCATGGTGCACAAAGTTGAACATCACACTGAGATATGTCATATTTAATGATTTTATGCTACCTATTCAATCAAGTCTAGTGTTTAACATCCAATTACAATGATTTACCCTGATTTTTCTCCATCATATGCTTTTTGGTATTTCTCTCTGGTTTGAGAATTAGGATATAAAGTTTTGGAGCAAATATACAAAACAACAATCCAAAGCTTGAGGCTAGAATTGCAAATATTTCCACAGCTACGGTGAACTTCCCTGGAGAACTGACATAAGCAGGGATAAAGGTGATCCAGACGGCACAGAATATCAACATGCTGAAGGTGATGAATTTGGCCTCATTGAAGTTATCAGGGAGCTTTCTGGCCAGAAAAGCCAGTATGAAACATAACAAAGCGAGGAGTCCTATATACCCCAACACAAGCCAGAACCCTATAGGGGATCCTAAGGCACATTCAAGAATCATTTTTTCACTGGACTGCTCAGTATTTCTGTATGGGAATGGTGGGGCCAGAGTTAACCATAACACACACACTATAACCTGCACTAAGATGGAACCGAGAACACTGGTTCGTTGTAATGGTAACGAGCACTGAGGAACTGTACTTTTGGGGAGTTTGGCCTTGAAAGCTATCACGACTGCTACAGTTTTAGCCAGGACACAAGACATGCACATTGAAAAGGTGATCCCAAAAGCTGTGTGGCGAAGCATACAGGACCAGTCTGAGGGACGGCCGATGAAGGTCAGAGAACACAGGAAACACAGAGTCAAGGAGAAGAGCAGCAGGAAGCTCAGCTCAGAGTTACTAGCTTTTACGAGAGGTGTGTGTCGAAAGTGGAAGAAGACAAGTGACACTATCACAGTTAAACTTGCTCCAAATAATGATATGGCAGTGAGGAGGGCTCCCATTGTTTCTTCAAAAGACAGGAACTCAACCACCTTGTTGACACACTGGCTGTGGTCTTCATTGGACCAATGTTCGAATGAACACTTGTCACATTCTGCAGAATCTGAAATTAAAACATTTACTTTAGAGTCAATTTTCTGGACATGGAATTTCAGATACAAATTGTCAATGAGTAAGTAGGGGTTAGGCATCTTGTTGAAGGATGCCCACATGTAACCCAGAGATCTTTACAGGTCACAGAAATGTGTTTTGAATGTCATACAGTTTATTGGAAAATATACAATTATAGGAATGAATGTGCATATTTTGTGCATATTTTGAATATACCATAGAGCACATTCTTATTGAAAAATACTAAATTCAGTGAATGTATTTTGGAGTGTGTTCATCTTGATTCCTAGATGACCTCTTACCAGTGGAGTTGCTGATCTCTCCAGCAGCACAGGGAATGCAGGTGAAGCAGCAGATGGGTTTTCCTTTAATTACAGCCTGACGGAAACCGGGCAAACAGCTCACACTGCACATAGACTGAGGCCTCTGCAATAGCACCACACCCACACTGCTCAGTGTGGCTTCCTGTACTTACCGCTGATGAAAATCATTCATATGTTGTACTTACTACTCTGCCTGCATACCTATTGCCATGTATTTTCCCTCTTCTATTTCATGAATGCCTTATTGTATTGTATGAACACAATTAATATTATTTCTTATTTCATTGTTTTATGTGCACAATGCCTCAAATAGTATCACACTTTTTTGGAGAAATACTAAAATAGAATGACAGCTTCTACAGCTAGTTTAGGGGAAACAAAAAAATAACATGAATCAATGAATGAATGTAAAAAATACCTACTTCTATAGATTCGGCAGCCCACGTGATGTTAAGGCCATTCATTGTGAATTGCTTGTGATCTGCTAATGAGGCATCGTAGTTCCCTACTGTGACAAACACAGGCTCTCCTGCTCCGTTTCTCTGCCAGTTCACCAGTTCATACATGGCCGCTGGATCTCCGTTCTGATCAAAGTACACCCGTTCCCCCGACTTCAGTGTGATGTTCACCCCTCTGAGGTATTTTAATACCTAGAAGTAACAATGTAATTCAACATTCACATGTACTAATATAATATCGAACCTAATTATGCAGATTGTTATTATGGATGGAGGTGGACGTGTCACATCTGTCTCATCTCACCTGCTCTCTCTTTGAACTGTTTGTCCATGTACACGATTGATCAACTTTTGCCCCCGTCTTTTTACATTTTAACATGTTGTGGATGGTGTGGGCCACAGCATATACTGCTTTATACACATTGTTAGATATCCGTAACTCTGACACATCAGTGTAAGGATTATTGACACTTGCTAGTTCCTCAGCACCAGAGCACTGCCTGTCATGGGCTTGGTTTGTCGAGTCACTGTCGAAATTGCAGTCAAACATAGCCTCCCAGAACTCTTTAAGCAGGTTGCTCTGAGAGTTTTGACTCGGGCTAACACGTAGCAAGAACTCTTCCAATCCTGATATCTTTGACTTCATAATCGTGAACCCCAGCGATCCGGTCAAGATGGCTGCATTTCTTTTGATGGCCAGGTGGCCGGCCGTGATCCAGGACTCGCTGCCCACCCACTGCAGACCCGTCAGGTTCTGCCTTACTGCATCCTCAATTAGGAGGTCCATCTCCCCCTGAGCCAGGAAGGCAACGAGAACCCTGGCGGTACCATCACGGATCACACTCACCACCCGCGCCACCTTCTCTCTGGTGTCCAGTCTGGAGATGCTTTCTGAGTATTCAATACAGACTCCCTCCAGACGGGCAGCATCTGCAAACGCCACCATGCCATTGTTGCCGTAGTCATTGTCACTTCTGACCGTCCCAACCCATGTCCAGCCAAAGTGCTTGACCAGTTTCGCCAGCGCTCTGCTTTGATAGTAATCACTTGGTATGGTCCTAAAGAAGGTAGGGTACTCATTTTTATCACTCAGACACGCACATGTTGCAAAATGGCTGATCTAAAAAGAAAAGGAGAAAGACAATCATGAGGGGGAACGTTTTTGCCATTAAAATGGTTACAGTTTGAATATGAATTATAAACATTTACCACTGGTATCTGAAATGCCCCTAATGCTCTGAGCATTATAATGGTGGAGGAAGACTCAGAGGCTCCTATGACCGTATGAATGGAGGACTGGTCAGAGCAGGATTTGCCAGACATTGTGTCATTTCCATTAAGCAGAGCCATCGCCACACGCATAGATGCCATGATGGAGCCACAGCTGTCAAATATCTTGTAGCCCAGTGAGACATGAGGGAGCAGAGAGGTGCTATTGTTGATTTCCTCAATAGCAAACATCATTGTTTGTACAAAACGAAACTCTCTGAAGTTGATCCTGTAAAAAACAAACAAAGAAGAAAAAGATTTTTGCAGCCAACATTAAAGGCAAACAATCAATATTGGACTTAAGTAAAGTAGACTTTTTATTATTAATATTATTTCATTGTACAATAATCCACCTGTCAACAAAGGAGAGTAAGCCCATACAGTACCTGGAACAATGAAGAGATTTTGGAGTATCTGTGAAGGAGAGCAGAGGACTGGTGATTTGGCTATGGATGGAGAAGACCCCTCCAATTGTGATGTCTCCTTCCTTAGACAGCAAAGGATGTTCTGGGCTCTTCAGCATGCGACAGATCAGATCGCTGTCACCCGCCCCGAAGGCTCCCACGATCCCAATCAGGAACAGCAGCATTGTAACATTTGAATGTATCACCGTAAACCACAGTCAGATCACGGAACCTGTCGCAACAAACAGAATGTGTCACATGTTTAACATCAAAGCTTTATACACATTTATGAAAGCTGATTACGTCCGGTTGCCAAGGTGCTATAACTCCTGAAAGGGAAGTGTGGCAGCTATTTTCTATAGCTTCTATATTTCACTTTGATAGCACTAGGGGGCACTGCCACTGACATTAATGTAGGTGGGGGGACTGGTGAACTGGACAGGTTTTACATCAGGAATGCACAAAATGGGAAAAATAGCTCATTCCTTGAGGTATTCCATGTACAAACAGTTCCAGTGTTTCCCATATATTGATTTATTTGCGGCGGCCCACAGTCATATCATCATGACAATTTTGCACAAGCCTTTGCGCAGTCATGCATTGTCGAGGCTGTTGGTTTGCCATGGTAGGTGTTTCTCCAGTTTTACAATAATGGCTGCCCCCCAGGAACATCCCGACATCTCAACTGAAAGTGAAGTATGTAGCAGCATGACCCTGCTGTGGTGGTATAAAGCACACATCTCAATAGCAGCTTACGCGCTTTGAACGCATCTTTTGTTGGAAGTTGGATGGATAGAACATTAAAATCATTGAAATGTTTTGCCACAGTAGAGACTTTGGCACACACACAGAAAGCATGTAGAGTCATATGTGGGTCATAGTGGCAGTCGTAGGGTTGGGGCAAAGCAGATAAAATGCTTTTCTATTGGAGCTCATTTAACTGGCTATCATTCTTGTTCAGAAACTGTTTTTATTCTGATTGTGTAAGTATGTGATGGGCTGGGTCAGAGTGATCTGTGGGACACATTGAATAGGTCTGACTTATGGTATATGGGGGTTACAAGAACACACACGCACACACACGCGCACACACACACACACACACACACAATACTGAGTTACACAAAGCAATACATTCTTTTTAGAATTGGATGGATTAGCCATAGCATAGTCCACTGGGGTTTGGCAAGTTATACCAATGTGTATTAATCTACAGGGGATAGAGAGGTGCTTATGTACACTTTCATTTATATTTTTTGTTATTTTTGGTGGAATTTGTAAAAAATATATATACATTTTCTTTTCTAAAAAGACCTATAGTACCTGGGCATCTAGGACAGGTTCTCCCATCGACAAAGACAATAAATGACAATACGTTTGAAAGGGATTTGAATATTTCTTCAACAAATATGTCAGAATACAAACAACCATACTCAAAAGTTAGCAATAAAACAAGTGTTTACATATATAGTCATATTATTTGTCAGGTTTTGATTGCTTTTCCCATCATGTGTTTCTTTGTGTTCAGTTCAGGCTGGAATACAATAATAAAGCATTTTGGTGCAAATACACATAAAAGTAACCCATAACTTGAAGCTAGAATTGCAAATATTTCCACAGCTACAGTGAACTTCCCAGGAGAACTGACATAAGCAGGGATAAAGGTGATCCAGACTGCACAGAATATCAACATGCTGAAGGTGATGAATTTGGCCTCATTGAAGTTATCTGGCAGCTTTCTGGCCAGAAATGCCAGTATGAAACATAACAAAGCTAGGAGTCCTATATACCCCAACACAGCCCAGAATCCTATAGGGGATCCTAAGGCACATTCTAGAATGATCTTATCCGTA